>BGPT01001468.1:17201-125828 GCA_003297045.1 Symbiodinium sp. clade C Y103
TTCGAAACGGGGAAACAGCACCCAGCTGAAGCTTGTATTGGAACCTCCAGGCCACAGGCCGCGGTGTCTAACGTTACCTTCTGAGCCCTAGAAAAAAAGGCAAGGAAGTGGCTCCTCACCGCGGTCGTTGGAAAGGCTCTAGCCAAAAAAAGGCATCCAGCTGAAAGTCTTACCGGGCCTTTTCGGAAACCCTTCGAAACGGGGAAACAGCACCCAGCTGAAGCTTGTATGGGAACCTCCAGGCCACAGGCCGCGGTGTCTAACGTTACCTTCTGAGCCCTAGAAAAAAATGCAAGGAGGTGGCTCCTCACCGCGGCCGTTGGAAAGGCTGTAGCCAAAAAAAGGCATCCAGCTGAAAGTCTTACCGGGCCTTTTTGGAAACCCTTCGAAACGGGGAAACAGCACCCAGCTGAAGCTTGTTTTGGAACCTCCAGGCCACAGGCCGCGGTGTCTAACGTTACCTTCTGAGCCCCAGAAAAAAAGCAAGGAAGTGGCTCCCTCACCGCGGTCGTTGGAAAGGCTCTAGCCCAAAAAAAGGCATCCAGCTGAAAGTCTGAGCGGGCCTTTTCGGAAACCCTTCGAAACGGGGAAACAGCACCCAGCTGAAGCTTGTTTTGGAACCTCCAGGCCACAGGCCGCGGTGTCTAACGTTACCTTCTGAGCCCTAGAAAAAAAAAGCAAGGAAGTGGCTCCTCACCGCGGTCGTTGGAAAGGCTCTAGCCAACAAAAGGCATCCAGCTGAAAGTCTTACCGGGCCCTTTCGGAAACCCTTCGAAACGGGGAAACAGCACCCAGCTGAAGCTTGTATTGGAACCTCCAGGCCANCCCTGCTAAACACTATGGCAGGCTGGTTTCGGAGCCAACCCACTGATGCACTTTTTCTCTGGCGCGCTCCCCCTTGCCGTCGGCTGGGGTCGGCGGATTGCTTGGTTTATGTTAATCTACCATTTAAAATGACCATTTTTGGCACCATAATTTTGAGCCATAGCCATTTCTGGCACCTGATATGATTGTAAGTGTTTGGTTAGGATCATCACCAGCCATCCAAGTGGCAAAGGTTTTTGCCGGCCCTGGGTCACAAAGCTACAAACCCCAAAGGTCGCCATCGCGAGCACTTGGAAACCAACTATGGATGGATTCCTCGAACTAACCTCTTGTAATCAAACGTCGCAAATGGAAATCCCCGAACTAAATGGAGGGTTTTTATTTGGAAAATCCCCGAACCACATGCTGGATTTTCCAGCCATGTTTGATTGCCAGAGGGTAACCTCTTGGACACACTTTCGATTTTTTTTGGGGGTTGCTCTCCCGTGTACCATGTACAATATTTGGATCGGGATTTCACCATCAAACATCGGAAGTTTTCCCCTGAAGAGCGGAGATATGCGGAGATGTTTTAAGTATGGGATACAATTTGACACATGTAACCAACAAGTTATTCCCAATCAAATGGATATTTCAATTTGACTCAATATGGACCATGAGATTTGAAACCAGCGGATGGCGGGTCCCAGATTTTCAGACAAATTCATACGACTGGGCGGATGGACACCTATTTGCCATGAACTAGGAACGTAGATGTTTTGCATCGATTTCGCTATGAAAAAACATGGTGATGTTTCGCGATGTGGGTCATAACTATGGAAAATCATCATTTTTAATGGGAAAATATGGGAAAATCAACTATAAATGGCCATTATCCTGATGTGAAAACCAGACCAAATCGGGGTGATTTCTGACCCTCCGAGGTGGGCGTTGGCAAACTCGTGGAATTCTACGGAGACGGAGATCAGCGACCCTTCCGCGGGGACCCGACTGGGAGATGGGGCGGCAGAGATGGGTCTGTCGGTGCATCCCACTTGATAAATGGGTGAAAAAAAAACACCAGTTATATATGGGTTATATCCCCATTGATTTATATGGGATGAATTATGGGTTATTATATATATATACCTTACATAATCTTATATATATGGATTACAAACAACGGATCCTAAGTGGGACAGTATTAGTCATTATAAAGGGGAAATGATGATGAACCAAAGGATGGAATTGTGTAGCCTATTTTCAGACCCATATTGACAGAGGGAGATTACACATGTACTACCTAGTAGTTCTGATCTCCTATGACTTTACTACTTTTCCGCATGGCCCACCAACTAATGCAACTTTCGAGGATCAAACCAAGCAATTTATGTGGATACATTGGTATCTTTACGGGAAGATGGGATTCAAAATGACACCATTTCTGGGTCAACATCCCCCAATCCCCCGTTCCATGTCGATGTTCCCATCTTCCCAGGGCTCATCTTTCTACGTCCTGCGAGGACCTCCTCAACATTTTGTATGCCAACTTGGTCCTGCCAGCCACCCTCTTTGCAGCGGTTCAGACTGCAGATGTCGCTCACCATTATGGGATGGCTTGGGAATGGCTTCTCTTGAAAGCAAATAGTTGGGTACTGGATAAACCATGGTAAACCTGTGGTAGGTTAATGGGTGAGGATTTGATCATAGATTCAATAGAGGAATACCTGGCCCCAAAGAACCTGAAATGAATGCTTGTTTCAGGTTGTTTCGCACATGGGATGTTTGATGAACCACCATTTGTTCAATGATCTTTTTTTTGAGGCGGTTCCAGGTACAATTTCACGGAAACGTCTCAAAGTCAGGGTTCCGGTGGTTGACCCTGAGGCCATTTTTTTGGGATGATTGGATCCTAGATCTCCACCAGACTTCGTTGGCGAGATTTTGACTGCCATTTGATGCTTGATTTTTGCACCTCTGCAGATGCGAGCAGACCGCAAAATCTAGGTCCTTGATAGGAGCTTGAAACCATAGCTTTCATGGTCCTGAGGCAAGTCTGACTCTCACACTGCCTGAGGGATACGAATGCGTGCGGGAACCTGAAATCGGAAAGGTTCGCAACTTTGGTGCAAGATGCCAAAAGAACTTCCCCAAACAAATTGTGCCCGTAGGTGGACATGGTTCGAGGGAGTTCATTTGTCCATATGTGATTCTTCCTGGGTTGGGCAGAGATGATACATTGATGGCTTCTTATCCAAGCTGCATCTGCCTCCGGAAATTCCGAGCGGTGTACTTTTGAAGTCTTTTTCAACAGGTTTCAACTAATATGCTGTTTGAATTATCCTAGAAGTTGGGATTGATAGTAAAATAAATTAGCTCGGGCCCGCAGCCCGTGAACTATCCCACTTCTAACAAACGCTACTTGGGAGTTGGACCCCGGTTCAGCCCTTCCCCCTGCTAGAGAATCAGCCACAAAACCAAACCCGATCCATATTTTTTTTGGAAGACTTTGCATCCTACTCCTGCCTGGTGAAAACATGTGAAAACTCACATTTTGGGCGGTTAAACATCCAAGGAACATGCTGGTTGTATCCCCATTTTGCTGGTTGAAATCCAAGTATTGATTCCCAACACATCGATTTTGATAGTTGAATCACCACATTTTCTGGCTGAAGCCTATTCACACGTTTGATACATCATGATACATCTGTTATTCCAAATTCATAGTAGTTGAACTTAAAAGCCAACGATTGTATCCCTCCCACAATGCCGGTGCCATTGTATGAACAGGTGCGCACAGCGGATATCAATGGCGAGAGCCCTTGGAGAGCAGAGGAGCTTGGAGAAGTTCCCAACAAAGTGGGATTTGATTGCAGAATATACACCATACACTATAATATTTCAGCTTAGTGATGTATATATATATATATATACTGTATATATACTTGTATGTCCATTATATACCCATGATATATAATGATATATATATATATATATGCATATATGTATACATATATATATATATGTATATATATGTATATATATATATATATATGTATATAGATATACATATATATATATATATGTATATGTATGTATATTTGTATATATGTAGATATTTCCCTCAGCTTCGGCATTTCTTGGGAGGATACCTTGGGCGTCTTCCAAGACGAGATTCCACAGGGCACCGGTTCGTTGGATGAAGGTAGTGGCACCAGGCAGGGCGGGAAGACCAGGGTTTGCGCCACTGCTTGGATCCCAAAAAAAATGGGCATTGACATGGGAAAATCACCATTTTTTATGGGAAAATCCACTATAAATGGCACATAACTATGGAAAATCATCATTTTTAATCGGAAAATCATCTTCAAATGGGGGATGAACCATAGAAAATAGATGAAAAGAGTGGGTTTTAGATGGGTTTTGACCATGAAGACTTGTGATTTTGGTCAGTACAATGAGGAAATGAATTGGTGAAGGGTAGCTGAATGCTTCGACTTTTGCTACCAGGGTGGACGCCTGCTAGAGATGGCTCCGTGTTGGAAATCTATGGCCATGTAGAAATCACGGCTGACCTGGACCACTGGATCCAATGGAGAGCTCATGGGATCCTGACCCATGCAGCTGATTGCCGAAATGTGGCGAACATCCACGCCATATCAAAAGACTTGTGGCTCTTCAAGTAACAAGATGCAGCTTGGAGTGATTTGATTTAGTGAGGTCCTCGAATTGATATAAAATAAGGTTCACAGCTAATTCCATATTTGGCTGGCAATTCAAAAGCCTGGTGTCCTCTCAAATTTCATCCACCCAGATTTTGAAGCCAACCTCTAGCGCAGACCCGGAACTTCGGAAGTCAGTTTATGTCAACTCACTTTCTATTGACGTGAAACTTATTTGAGTCGGAAAGTTGGGTACGACAACGACCGAAACCCAATTGGACTTACCCTCCGATGAGCAAACATGGCAATGGAACATCTACCAGTTTATATATAAATGATTTTCCCATTCAACCTTTATTTATGGGATACTTTTCCAGTTTGATTACCAGAGGGCCTTCCGGCCGATTTTAAGAAGATCTCACTATCTTTTTTTGACAAACCCACCGTGGTTTGAAGTTTTTCTGATGTTCATTGCTACCTGGGATCATGATCCTGAAATCGACCAGCGTGTTTTTTTTGGATTGGTAGCCCTAGCACCAACCAGCAATGCTGTTGGGGTACCTTTGTGATTGGGATAAATGTGTATATTATACAGTAGTATAATGTAGTGTATATATATATATATACAATATATATATATATACATATATGATGTACATATACATATGCATACGAAACGTTGGGACAATCCTTAGGCACTAGGAATCCCACCCTTTATCACCATCCTTACATATTTTTCTCCATTAACATGAACAGTTTCTGGGTCAATGCCTATTTTTGAGGCACACCCAAACACGATCTTAAGTTGGATCTTAAGTTGGTTGCTACGGAATATCGGATGGGATATTCCGCAACATACCCCTGCTATAGCCAAACTCATCCTACGTGTTACTTACCCCAGGGGTTGGTCCGTCAACGGCAACGTTTGCGTCGGGGGGCCTTAAATGGGCTTCGGTCATCAGGGGTGGGGGTTGTGGGATGAAATGATTGGGTAATGATGATAGGTAACTATTTTTCCAAACTAACTGATGGTATGATTAGCTATATATAATACCAACCTAGGTTATACGAACTAGTGATACTCGTACCAACCAGTAGTGTTGATGCCAAAATACCCTCTGGCAGTCGAACGAAATTGATGATTTCAATGGCCACGTTGGATTAGTAGAGGGTGATGGTAACTATTGAGCACGACTACCTGGCTAGTAGTTGGGATAATTTTACTAACTAATGAGAAAACTACAGGAACTAATGGTAACCATTTACAATAACTAATGGAAACTATTACTTGGAGGATCGCTCCACGATTCGAAGCTTGTTTGTATTTCTGGGGTTAGTTTCCCCACTTAGTAATTGGGGAGCAACCCCAGTTGGAGAATCTACTAGGTAGGATGTAGGGTTATTAAAGTTACTAACCAGACCAGTTGCGATTTGTGGATAATTCTCCAGGCGCATACCCAACAACCAAAGACACTCCGAACAACGTTTTCATCAAGATGCACCCATAAGTGAGACCACTGGGTAACTGGAAGATAGCTGCGGACTCACCAACACCAGTGAATACAAAACCTCCAAAAATAGGTGGCTGACCAGCAAAAAGTGGTCGGTCACAGCGTTCATGATTCGGTCGGTGGTGAGGGTACCTAAGATGCTCCCTGCTACTCGTTTCCCCCGCCAATGCAGTTCAATCTCAAAACTATATAGAAATACATGCACATGCATTATTTTCCAAAGATCACCAATTTGAGTACCAGAGGGTACGGTGCGAGACTACAATCTATAGAAAGCAAGGAATATTGAGCAGATTCATTGATTTTTTCTGCTCACTGTGGCGGTTCTTCAAGAAATGTCTGACAAGATTCACGTTTTTGATTGTGTTGAAATTCCAGGCCCATATTCTCTTGGCGGTCAAGATTCCAACAATTTCGTTGGTTGCTGATTTTCGTTCTATCATCATCTTCGGTGCCTAATCCTTGACACCAGACCTTGCGGCTCCACTCTTGAGCCACAATCAAACACCCTCTCATTGTATTGCCCTGTCAATAGGTATCCCAACGCAGTGCGTGATACTCATCACCAATAAAGAAGGTAGTACAACCAATCAACCAGCATGTATGCATTATATCCATTTATATCCTCATTTTTAGTGTTAAATTAAACATTTTAAAACTCACATTTCGTGGTTGCATCACATTACAATGACAAGCTGGAACCCCAAAACAACCAGAAATAAATGGTGGTTTCCCCGTTTCCAGACATTTACAGGCTTTCTTCCCCATAGGGAAACAACCAGTGTTATTTCCGGCTGTTCGGAGTTCCAGGTACTGTATATATATATATATAACAACCAATCAACCCATCATTTATCCATTCTATCGGCATGTTTGCTTGGTCCAAGTCATTTTTTTCTGCTTCAAACCCCATATTTAGTGGTCAAATCCCACTAAAACACATATTCATCATGCACAATCCCACCAATCAACAGGGCCCAAGTGTCTGGACCATCGCATCCTCAAACGACCTACGTTCCGTTGCATTTCCTCCGGCCCAGTTGTTCACCCTGCGGCAGAATGCGGTGGTCTACGCTGGAAGTTCCCTATACATCCGGGTGCCATGGCCTGGAAAATTGATCCCAGAAAATCCCAATGACTTCTTTGTGGATTTTGTGATACTGTGAGTCATTGTGGATATTGTGGGTATACATATATATATATATATACATATGTTGTGAAAATCCCACTATTTTTCTCCCCTATGAGTGATATGTTTGATATATATATATATACATATATTGTGGATCATCACAATGAATAAAACACTTCTGTGGCAAAATGAGTCATGTGACTTTTGGAGGTGCATCTTACCCCACAACTAAGATGACCCTGCCACGGGGCGCCGAAGCTTGCCCCTCCATTCCCAGTTGGGGTCGGTTCAATTTTCAGTTTGGGTCGGATATTGTTGGCTTTATACCCTTCTCTAATCAAACGTGGCAATTGAAAGTCCCCGAATTGGATGTTTATAGCGAAAATCATCTTTCATGTGGGGTTTCCAGCTATGTTGGAATACCGGAGGATATATATTTCCCCCATCAATCAATCCATTTCCGACTGTGGAAGATTCCCCACAGAACAAATTGAATACATGGATACAAATGATTGAAACGAATTGGCTACTGTATGTTGGTTGGAGGGATTGTGATCTTCATTCTTGTTGGCTTTGTACGCTCCAGTACGCAAACATGGCAATGGAACATCCACCATTTATGATTGATTTTCCGATTCACACATCCATTTATAGGCGATTTTCCAGCCAGCCACGTTGGATTATTGGAAGGTACCCCCGCTTAGCCCATGAAGATTTGACCCTTCCGTTGTCAGGTGACAGCCAACAACCCGACGACGGCCTTGAAGCGGACCGACGCGGCCAACCGTTGGCAGGTACGGCCTGGGACTGGTAGAGATCTTTTGCCAACAGAATTGAGGGTTTGCGCTTGTGGACATAAAGGGGTTTCCTAAAATATGGCTGCCCCAAACCATTGCTGTTTCCATTTAAGCAATTTTGGATGATTTTGGGGTACCCCCATTTTAGGAAACCTCCATATGAATTGTAATGACCTCACTGTGACGTCACTGGAATGATGCTTGGATTGCGGGGAATCATCAATGGTCTGATGATTTCAACGATTTTCAGGTTTGTGAATTGATGTGAATTAAAGTAATTCGGCCAGAATATTTTCCGAAGGAATTGGTTGTAGATATGAGCGACGGCTTTTATTTGGTTAAATGGAAAGTAGTATTTGGGCATACCCCGCTTTGTCGAAAACATCATAATTAGGCTGTAAAACGAGGTAGGAACACCCCGAGAACGAGGTAGGCATCGCATATGAAGCATTTAGCTATTAAAAGCAAGTGCGGCGTTGGAAAACGAGGTCAGACCCCAAACAACGCTACAGGACTGGAGAACGAGGTAGGAACATACCAAATAACTTCCGCGGCTCATGCAGGTACCATTGTGTGTGTTGATTCATTTTGTGTTGATTCATGCAAAGAAACGATACAACTGGATCTCAAACAAACGATCAACTGGAAATCCACAGAAGCCATGAAGAGCTGGGCATGAAATCCTTCGTGGGTGAAGCAGTTGTGGGAGGTTGATGGCAGCCTTGTCTTCCATGGCCGCCTTCTTCCGAATCTGAGGAGATCTGGATCTTGAAAAATGAAAACTTCAGGCATTTTCGAGGTATGCATCCGGGTTTTTGAAACCCCCAGGAATGCTGCCAGAATGGGGACTTTCTCACACTGTTCACCAGGGTTTATATACAGTATCTGAAAACTTGAGAACAAAATGCATTCCATCCAAAGGTTAATCATGGCTTTAGCTATCATAATTTATGCTGTACGCATATTTGCCCTTCAATCCACTGGTTATCATAATCCACCGGTTATCATCAATTACCATTTTGGGGTATACAATGGTATACACCATGTTCAAAGAAACCCAAGCATCCTTGAGGTGTTTGGATCCGCTATGTTGGGATGCCAGGTGACGTTGACCAGCAAGGGCTATCACCAGTACTACGTCACCTTCCCTCCAGTCTGGGCACACGGTTGTGGGACGACTTGCGGAGTAGTAGCCAGTGGTATACTAGCCAGTGGTTGGGGGGCCAGGGAGCTACGAGTAATTATATAGTATATATATATAGATATACATATATTCCCCATTAAATCGGGAGCCAAGGAGCTACCAAGAGTTTCCCAACCACGTGATAGTAGGGCAATGCTTTAACGCCTCTGAACATGGCCATGGAAATCATGGGTACTGTAAATCATCGAACTAAATGAGCCACTTTTCCATAGCTATGTTAAATGACCGGAGGGTCTTGGGCTGAATTATCACGACTTCATGTTGCGACATCATGGTGCGACGTCACATGTTTGAGCAAATGGTAGAGGGATCATGCCCCAACAGACCTGATTTCGCCATAGGCATCCAGACCCACAAACCAATGCCTTGCAAAGGCCAGAAAAAGTGGTTGCCTTGGTAGCCACAACAGAATTGTCTACTAGATGGATCGGGGTTGATTGGGGTGTCATACAGAAGCATCCTGTTGTTTTTGAACATCAAAGATTGGTACAAGCAATGTAAATATATAGTATTGTGGATCGTTGCGAAATCCTGCATCAGTTGGTAGATGGTTGTCATCCCATTGGTTAACCCCATGATGGTCCCAGTGTTTCAATCGGAATCCCAATCGGAATCCCAAGGGGTGTACGCCTCTTTGGACGCAAGGTGATTTTCAACACCATTATGCAGAACTTCAGTTCCAATACGGCCGGAACCGGAGGGGAAATCGACGTTTTTGCCATGAAAAATACCTTGGGGAGTTATACTACCAGGGGTTATTGGGGATGATTTATAAGCCATAGTAGGGAAAGCTATCAAGCAGCTAGTATCATGTTTTTTTTGTTGGAGAAAAAGAAGACAATCATCTAATTGCAAGAAATAGGATATTTTCCAGTGTCAGGTGAGGATACCAGAAGATATCCAGGTAGGGGTGTAATGATCATGATCATATGCCAGATGGGAAAACCCGAGGAATATTCGGGACTTGCGATGACCAGTTGATCCCCAAGAGTGGGGCTGATTTAAGCCATCTCTGGAGAATTCCACAAAATTATTGCCGGTTGACTCTCGCAGTATATATACCGCAAAATATGTCATGAACATGGATGGTTAAAATTGAACTTGTATCAGTTCAAATTGGATATGATAATCTCTTTATCCCATTATGTAATTACATGCATCAGACTACCAATCAGAAAGGATGAGATCAGGCTGGTTCAATGCAAACAAATCGGAGACATCTTGAGTTTGAACATGTTTCTTCCAACGATTCTTAAAACGTGATAAATCTCGAGTTTGAATACGCGAATGATTGGCATCATGAGATCTTCACGAATTTTGAGAAACCTAAATGTGAACAACACCTACATCTGTGAATACATCGGAATCATGATTTACATCCTCGTTTTTTTCGGTGCGATTGGACTGACAAGCGTCACCCAATGATCCCATTGCTGGCCACTATGACTTGGATTTTGCCAGGCTGTGCTTGGGAAGATCATGGACCCCTTGATCCTGCCATCGAATCCCATGTACTCCGCCCGGCTACCTGGAACACCAAGGGTGAAGAGATTTCTGGAGGATGTATGATATGTATGACATATAGATAAAGCGCACTTGGAGTAGTATATTCTTGATTTGTGCGAGTGCAATATCTTTATTGTTGCTGCTATTTTACAATGATGCAACAACGACGACGACAACGACAACCATCAATAGGAATGATGATAACAATAATAACAACAATAATACAATAATGAGAACAACAATAATCATAACAATGACAGATCAAATTATACATAGTAATGCCAACAATAGTAGGAATCATGAATCATTTTCATTTCACATTTCTAGCATCACCTGATCTTCCCATTCCACTACGGCAGCACCACCCCAGCATCGGGCCTCAAGGTGGGTGGCTTGGTGATGTCGCAGGGATTT
Source organism: Symbiodinium sp. clade C Y103 (assembly GCA_003297045.1). Lineage (NCBI taxonomy): Eukaryota > Dinophyceae > Suessiales > Symbiodiniaceae > Cladocopium > Cladocopium sp. clade C. Next base: position 28,232 of record BGPT01001468.1, read on the forward strand.
TTGAACATCTTCTTCCGTTCAGAGCAGGCCTGACGCCCTTTGTTTCTCGTTTGGTCAATGGTAAAACATGGAGATTTCATTCGGACATTGGGAATATACTGTAGTGGGAATACACATACACAATACATGTATATTTCTTATTTTCTGATGGGATGTTTTCGCAACAATACATATTATGATATAGGTGTGGAGCTGAAAATGGAGGAATTTAACCCCCAAATTAATGGCCTTATAATAGGGATTATGATGATTAAGCAGTGGATGGAATGGGTACCCCATTTTCAGACAAACCCATTTTTGTTCTCAACCCCCGAAAAAAGAATAATTATAACAACGTGAAAAGCGCAGTTCCAGTGTCCGGAAGAGCGCGTTGGGAACGCACGTCTTGCATTCTGTGCCAAGGGCACTAAGGCAAGTTGGTAATAAATAGCGCATATGAAGTATAAACCATGTATCAGTGGGGGGTATTCCATACATCACTGGGTACTGTCATATGCTTAAAGCTACGCATCTGCTGTGCCCATCCGTGGGTGGGTTCCATTTGGACGTGTACCCCGAAATGAACAGGTGGTCAGAGAAACCATGAATAGCTGCCATATCCCAGATTTTTAGCAGATAACAACAGGTACCGACAGGTTTCGTGATATTAAAAGACCCTGATTTTTCTGGAGAAAATTAGCAACTTAGATGTCCTTTTCCCATTGGTTGGGTGGTTGATGGAGCGGTACTCCGATCGGATCTGGCAATTTTTCTCAACAGGACACCAATGCTTGGGAAGTGGATAGTAAAGCCATCTATAAGGACAGCCTATATTGATCTACAACTGGGGTGTATCCCATTTACAGCTTGGGTTTATAACCATTTTGCAAGAACGGTCAGCACATCCAAGCAGTCTCCAAACATGATGCGAGACCGCCAGTGATCAGTTGACCGTGAACCGTCGTAGGGATTTGCCATGGACCATGCTTTGCAAGGTCTGATAGGTTATGTATATCTGCATGCATATCCAATTATCTATATAAACTTATATATGAGTATAAAACTATGTATATAATCACAAGCATGCATACATGCATACATGCATACATGTGTCGGTATATTTTTAAGTTCCACACATATTCAGAACAATGAACCCGAACCCAATTGACTAATGTTGTTCACGGGAGGTTGTACCAGTGTATTCCAATGTGTTAACATTAAATTGCACAGCACAAGTGGCGTTTGCCATTGGCTTGTCAGTAAATCATTTTAAATTCATGATAAACCATAGTAAATCACAGTACGTCAGAGTAAATCATAGGAAATCACAAAAAAACAGCAAATTATATGCAGTCACAGTAAATCATAGTCAATTATAGTAAATCACAATAACTCACAACAAATCATAGCAAGTCATAGTAAGCTATAATAGCCATTTAGTTCTTGGCAAAATGCCTTAATTTCCTGCGGATTGTGCAAAAAAAAACATGGGATAATCATGACTTCACCTTCGCCAGGGCACTGGCGTGCAAGCCTCTGTACACGTGGAGGCCTGATCCGCCGGAGGAGGTGAAGACCTACTGTAGGTTTGTTCATGGATTTATATAATGGGATTGTAATGTGATTTAGTGGGATTTTAGTATATTTTAGTCTATTTTAGTGGTATTTAGTGGTATTTTATGGGATTCAATCGGATTTCAACGTGATTTCGTGGGATTTAATGGAATTTCATGGGATTTCATGGGATTCAGTGGGATCTCATGGGATTTTGTGGGAAATTCATGGGATTTGAAGTGGATTGCCATTTGGTAATCAAATGCGGCAAGTGAAAATCCCAGTTTCACTGTTTTTTTTACTGGGGTTTACAGCTGGGAAAATCATCTACACATGGTGGATTTCCCATCCATAAAGTGCACGTTTTTAATGATACTATATCAGTACATAGTGTGCAAATATTCGTACATTAGTGTACTCACTGGATTGGTTAATGGGAAAATTTACAGGAAACCATGGATTTTCCCATCAAATATAGGGGTTTCCTGTAAATTTTCCCTTAAACCAATCCAGTGATGTACCCTACAACATAAATACCGATATATTTTTGCTAAGCTGAAAAGGTGGAGACCAAGACCTGCAAGTCGTATTCCACAGTTTTTGAGGCTGGCTTGGTGGTCAGCACCGCATTTTACTCACCTCCAAGGTGACCTAGACATAGTGCCAGGCGCCCATGGGCTTTTCCTTCAGCCCCAATCCATGCCAAGTCGTTGACCTCGAGGCCCGGCCACGTTTCTGAGAGATTTCCATGGGAAATTCAGGGAGATGATGAGATACCCTCTGGTTACGACTAACATAGCCATGGAAAATGACTAATTTTGGATCATTTTCCCATTAATTTAAAGGGAATTTTCCATGGCTATGTTAAATCACCAGATGGTAGAACTAGCCACTTGTGGACATTTCTAGACTCTGGTCATTTAAGAGTTTGCTATGGAAAGTGGCTCATATTTATAGATTATTTATCTGTTAAGAATGGCAATTTTCCATAGCTATATTGGACTAATTACCAGAGGCTAGGAAATTGTCTAAGACGCTGAATAAAGTATAACGACTTCACTTTGCGACGTCGCTGGAATGATGGGAATGGGATGGGGCAACTATTCCAAAATGGCCTTACTTTTGAGTTTGGTGTTATCATGATTCATACATTTATACAGAATAATGACAATGACAATAATGATGATTGTGGCAACACTAATCTCAAATTAAAAACTAAGGCTGTTTGCAATTGAACTGACAATTGGACTTCGGTTGTATATCTATAGTCAATAGTTGGATGGGGTCAAAACCAACTTATCACTCTCTGGGGTCCCTACTTGCAGACAGTGAGCAGATATATACTTGTAGGTGATTTGTCCTACGTCTTATGGCCAGTTTCATGTGGAAAACATGAGGTTTTAAACCCTTTGTGAGGGTATTTCTTAAAAAAACAGGGAATTCAGCAACAGCCATGGGGATTTCAACCAGCAGCCATGGGTGAAGAACTCTGGATTGCAAGCAGAAAACGTGTCACCTTGTGATGAATGTCGGCTGATCGCATCTGAGGGTACTGTAAGACCATTCAAAATCCCACGCTTGGTAGGATGCACCATGTAGCCAACGATGGTTTTTGGATGAACTTGAAACTGAAGTCGAGAATGCATAACCTATTCATGTATACCTATATCCACTTTAAGAGTGGATGGTTTCATGATTCATGCCAACACATTTTTTGGTCGACTATTTGGTGCTGTCTTGTACTTTGTCCAGCCACATTGATGATGTCCACGTGGTATACCCACGTGCTTGGCCGAAAAAAAACAATTCCGAATGTTGAATGACTACCTATTCTACACATATTGTACCTTCTGGTACACATACAAACAACTACGGAGAATTACCACTTTAATATAGCTAAATCATCTATTTTCATGGGCCATTTTCCATAGCAACCTCATACTCTTAGTTTGGAGGCTAATCATTGTACTATGCACATCCCACTATTGACACCAAAAAATCGATGGAGTCTAGGCCCATCTCACCAGGGATCCCCGAAGTCGCCCTGTAGGATTCTTACTACGCCACTCCGGGGCAAATGGGATCTGCTACACGACGACTACCAGGCGGAGATCCGGGAAGTCCCTGGGAGCCCCACCAGTGGGATCAAAAAGAATATGGTGGTCCTATGTGAAACTTTGAAATTCTGGGGCACACCAGTTTTGACCCATTTTTTCCCATTTTTGCTCTTTGGCGGTGGGTTTGGAGTAGTTTTTGTTGGTTCGAATTTGGGATGATGACCCCAATGGACAACATGATATGTCTAAGATGGGTTGAAACGACCAGCCAGATGGGCTGGGTTGTCATATCAACAGAGTAGAGCTCATCATTGCAGTCAATGGAAGGTCTCACCCCAAAAAAGGGTTTAAACATGTTAAAGATGATAATAGCAAGAACAAAATGTTAATTATAGACATTGTAGCATCCACAATAAACTTACGATGAGTTTAAGAAAGCATCAAAAGGATGGATTTCACTATCCATACTTTTCTTCCTTTTTGGGGGTTGCTATAGAATGATGTGTGCGTCACTGACGTGGTGTTTACGCTCGGATCAGATTTTATCGCGTCGCGATTTTCCATCGTATCCAGGCTGGCAGGTCCCCATCTTTTGGAAACCCACCGGAACTAGGGGAATCATCCTCAAATTAAATGGGTGTGTCTGAAAGTAAGGTATATCCGGTATATCCCCAATGAAATCGCCATTTAATAGGGATTTCATGATCAGCAAAAACATTGGGTTTTAGGGCTACACAACATTTTCAGACAAACCCAAATGGTCGAACTTTTCAGGTGAGTGATTTATCAGAAATTATCAAGACAATTTTGCAAACTTATGTTGCCATCAATTTTGGCACGCAGACCTGTTTTTGGACAAGCTATGACAAGCTCAAAGATTGTTTTAATGTCAACCCCAGATTCTTATTCTTCATCAGGCTGTTCAAGTGAGAGGGACCATTGAATCATTGAATCAGAATAACATCAGTATTTGGAGGTTTCCTAAAATGGGGGTACCCCCAAATCATCCATTTCTAGATCGGATCTTCCATTGTAAACCATCCAGCTATTGGGGTACCAACATTTTAGGAAACCACCATCTTGGGGGGGAGCCGGATTTTCTGTGTCTTTCCAGGCCTTGTGTCGTGTGAGCATCGCACGTATCCTTACAACCATGCAGCCATCAAGCTCACTGGCGCGATCCTGTTAGGGAAACTCAGGTTGGGTCTGAGAGATCATCAATGGATTCATAGATGGAGATGAAGGTGTTACCCTCTGGTAAACTAACATAGCTATTGAAAATGGTCATTTGTAATGGGAAAATTCACTATAAATCACCATTTTCAATAGCTATGTTAGTTTACCAGAGGGTATCAAACAGAGATGCAGGCCTTTACTTTGGGAAAGGGTTGTGACTTTAATGTGCTACACCCCGTGTAGCTTGAAGAGTGGTGATGGGGTTGATCCACAATGATGGAAGGATGAACAAACATGAATTGGGATGCTTGATGTGGTATTCAAACAATTGTTGATTTTATAATATATGGGTATATTTTATTGGTATCTTATTGGTATGGTTTCGTAGTACCCCCCAAATCATGGAGTGAGGTATGGGGCTGCCGCATTACTTTTTGAAGCAAGGAAGTGTAGTAGACCACAACCATTGTCAGACACAACCATTGTCCGTACTGAAAACGTATTCAGATGAATTTCAGCACCTTTTTCCAAGCGCACTTCAAGTTGACCAACCATCACGGCAGCTGGTGTCTTAGCAAACCCTTCAGGACAGCCTTGCTGCTGGGCCACATCTCATGATACCCCTTGTCAGCCACGCAAACAATCAATCCAATGCTGGAGGCACCGAAAAATTCCCAGTGTTTGAGACCTTGTTCAGGCCTTGGAACTTGACCCGCTATGGTCAAGTTCCAGCTATGCCTTGACTTTCAACATACCCCCCTTGGCTCAAAATGATAGAAGCCTGGCATCATAGCGAGCTGAATATTTTTGGTAGATGGTTCGGGATCAATACCTATGAATCCCATACTGTAGAGGAGAGGAGCATCCATTTACCAGCGTTTACAACCTATTTTGGTGTTCACATGCGTTCACCAAGGGATTCCGTGGGTTTTGACCGCCAGATGGTCGAATCTTCGGTGGGTAAATATATGATAAGATGATATAACATGTGGTTTTTCCATGAGTGACATGCGTGGGGTGGAGATGCATGCGAATCCAAGCGAACGTATGACATTTCTTGCAGAAGCCATTGCCGCTGACATGACAAAATTGACAAACCCCAGGTCCCCATTTTTTTTCGACTTTGGTTCCTTTGATTCGCCATGACATGCCGACTCCGATCGGCCAAGGTCCAACAGTTTCTATGCGTTTGGACTTTGGGTCTCCAATGCAGAGGCGCACTGTGCGCAGTGTCGAGACGGTGGGGTGACAAATCGAGGATGAAATGAGGAGACGAGGGATGAAGGAAGGGATGATGATGGTGGTGCTGAATTGTTATATCACATATATCTCCTTATAATTCACTGCTATCAATACCATCCTTATGATGAGGGGAGCATGAGGAGGATGAAGATGAAGACGATGAAGATGATGATGAAGATGATGATGAAGATGAGGATGATGTTACTATTTCTCTTGTTATTGTCGCTCTTGCAGTATCATCATTCTCATCAGTATTATTCTTAGATACAGTATCATTGGTAGTTTTATTATGGGCAGCATCCGCGGATCATTTGAGATCAATGGCAGTGCGCTCAAGGTGTACGAGAGCTCCCAGAGAACGGGCTGGAGGCGCTGGGGGTAGCAGGGCCAGCCCTAGATATGAACGACCGTTCTGTGTCAGATTCAGGGTAATTGCAGGGTGATTGCAGGGTTTCTGTTCGATGTGCCACCGGGGCAATACAAGCACAATTTTTCAGTCGTTTCGCGATATTGGCCAACTAGATTAACTAGATGCAAGATTCGAAACCCAAGGATACCTCAGATTTTTGGTACTACATCATTCAGATTTAGGGGTGCCCACCCTTGACATCTGGTAGTAAGGTCCCATTTGGGCACACCCCAGCCCTGGGATGCCGACTTCGAGCTTGAATGTGTAGTTTCTATTTGGATGTGGTGAAGATATGTGCTTTGATACAAACTTATGAACATCGCAAAATGGACGATTCTAGTCACTTCTAGTCAGTTTGTTTGTTCACCAGGATGCAAAACTGTTTCTTTGAACATGTGTCACCACAAATCCTTCTGCCATGCAGCATAGTGCACGCATTCAGCCAGGAACGTGGAACATATAGAAAAGTCAAACAGCATGTACTGCTAGGTAAGGGCTGTCAACTGTCATACATACGCCATTCGCGGGTTTGATGGAGATCATTAGATTCATTAGACATACGTAAAATTCATATACTGCAGTACTTGTTGCTGGTCTCAATAGTCTTCAACCATATATCTGCAATGACCATCCCCAATCGCCGAATGCTCTGAAAAGAGGCGTTGAAACCACCCATTGTCTTTGGAAACACACAAGGAGCTGTCTCAAAATAGGATACTCTGAATCTCTGCATTGATCATCATTTTAATTCATTTCGATTTTAATTCATTTTATATCATTTTCCTATATTTTCCGAAGAACAAAAACTTGCTATTTTGGGGTGTCCCACATCCAAATCACACGTGGCTGGCGGTTTTGACAAACGTGTTGAATCCTCAGGTTTTGGTTGGCCCGACCCCATGTGGCCCCGAGCGAACTTCGACGAGTTTTGAATCCTATCCAACTAGCCTGTAGCCTCTGGTGATTTCAACATAGCTATGGAAAATCATGGAAAATCACATGGATTTTTATAGACAAATCATCATGAATCATCTATAAATCATCTGTAAATAAACTATAAATAATCTATAAATGGGCCATTTTCCATAGCTATGCTAAATAACCAGAGGGTATCTATGGTTACAATCACCACCGTAGTAAACCGAATTGTAAGCCGAGTTAGCTGACGAAAACTGGGACACCACCATTGTGCAAGCACACTTTGTTGGCTCGACAATGGAATGAGATTATCCGCATTTTGGGGGTCCAAAGTCCGAAGCTGGCGATTTCCCTTGTTTTTGCACGCCCCAGAAAGATAGAAAAGTGACATCAATCCACTTATAAATGAAGGATATGAAAGGATAATTCCTACTGATTCTCCCAAGAATAGCTACTTATACTTTTCTATCCTTCTAAGCCATAGAAACACAGTAAAATCCTATTAGATCCTATAAATCTTATAGCAACGCCCAACATTTGGACGACCAGGATCTTCACGGTGGATATGAACGACTACCGGGTGGTCGGTTTCACCCAGCTGGGAAGGATCTCATTTTTTGGAAGTGCAAATTGACCAAAAAACACATCCATGGAGTAACACAATAGTCTAAAAACACATTCCAAGAACACGTCTCATTTTTTTTCTGACTATTTGATACTATTTGTTCATTGTTCTTTTTTGTTGATTTGTTCGAAATGAAACAGACACTGACCCAGAAATGCTCCAAGAGTGGAATATTTGTCAACATTTATACCAAAGAATGACCTGTGGGTAAATATACGATAGGTCGAGCGGGTAAAGATTGAAATCATGGGTTTTGAGGTTGAACATAGATGCAGATAAGACAATGGGTACTTTGATGTGTCTCCAACTGGGTGTACAGTTGTGTGTACAAGAACCCATGGTAATTCGGCACTTAATTACTCACTTCCTGGGTCCTTTGCCCCCAAAATAGCTCGTATTCACCACTTTTGATAGTTATATAAATCCAATTCTTGGCTGGTGAGATCATCATTCTTGCTGGTTAAATTCTAATCTTCTCCAACGTGCGGGTTCGTCAGAAAATAGGGTCCCTTCAAATTTGATGGTTTTACCCTCCGGTAAACTAACAGTTTGCTATTTTTCAAATGGTCATTTATAATTAGTGGATATTTTCCCATCAAAAAATGGTGGATTTTCCATAGCAAACTGTGAGTTTATCCTCATTTCCCTACTATGACCCACCAGGCATTACCCTCCATTGGTGGCAAACCCACCATTTTTCGGCATATCCCGTCATAGATCATATATGATCATATACATCACAATATTCGCATGATGCCAACTCCTATCTACCCTCTAGTAATTTGATACATAGCTATTCTTCAAATGGCCATTTATAAATAGTTGATTTTCTGAAAAATGGTGATTTTCCATAACTGTGAGTTTACCAGAGGGTATCCCCATTTTTCATGGCCACCCGGTGATGCCTACGGTGCCCTTGAAACGTTAGCTAAGTTGGTGCCAATAACTCCAATTTCACTAGGGTTGTAGATAGAACTATAGTTACTAGGGTTTCTAACCCCCCCAGTTATGTTTGTTTTTTTCTAAACCATAGTAACTATAGAATACTATAGATATATCATATCTACCATATATTATATCTACAGTTACTATGGTTTATCAACCAACAAACATAACTGGGGGGCACCACCTTGTACCCCATCTGGTCCCAAGGACGGCACGGACATGCCCATCCCAATGGCTGCGCACACGGCGCGGAATCTGCCGATGTCGCTGGACTCGACGCAGCTGAGCTTCGGGCTCTACCGAGCCACTGGGCGTGAAGCGAAGTGAGTAGATCTAGCTATTTATTATAGTAATTAATAATAGATAATATTAGTAATGATAGGTAGATCTTCTATAATTCCTATTATTACCTATCATTGCTATTATTATCTACCCTCTGGTTATGACTAACATAGCCATGGAATAGCTGGCTAATTTTGGATGATTTTCCCAGCTAGAAACCTCCATTTATAGGGGATTTTCCATGAGGGATTATAGAAGATCTACCTATCATTATACTATTATACTACTACAATTTTTACTATTATTATAGTTACTATTTTACTATTATAGAAGATCTACCTATCATTCCTGTACTTTCACAATGTATATATTTACCATTATTTACCATCATACTTCTGGTGATGAAACAACTAGAGTTAGATTTATAGAACGCATTTATCCATCATTATCTATTAATTATCATACTATTATTATCACAATGTATAGGAAATCGACCTATAATAATAGAATTTTGACCTGTTATTATTGTCACACTACGCGTATACTAACAGTATATATTTGGTACAATCCTTTGGGAAAATCTGCCTATTATTATTAATGTTATTATTGCTATTATCATCTATTATAATCTAATGTTGAATAGGATAAACATTTTTTTGGAAACATGGTGCTGGCCGGTTTGGCAAGTTGATTTTTTACTCTACCTATTGGTTGTTGAATGGAGGGAAGCTTCTATAAATCAACCAGTGGGAAAGCACATCTATGGCCGAAGAAAGGGGGTTCAGCGGGACTTCCCGGTGGAGATATCTAAGAAAAATGGGATTTCAGCAACAAACATCGGGATTTTGCAGGTTCGGCTTGTAGCAAGGCTAACAAGAATAGCAACAGCAAACGCTCTTGGAAAAGCAGCTCCAAAAGATGTTCCGTCATCTTTTTAGATGGTTTCCTGATGGTTAGCGCGTCCTTTCGGCTTTTGAAACTTCCGGAGGATTTGGTTCCTACAACGCCATTTCAATGGGGCCAGCACGAAGAACGACTCGGGATCAAGCAGCAGTGGCAGGGTCTATGTTTGCAGCTCGTAGCAACAATCCCTTTGCACAAGTCGAATTGTCAGCCCTTATTGGATTGGTGCTGTAGTGGCTGGAGTCTTGGCACCAGGAAAGCTTCGTTTTGTTGATGCCAACTGGGATGGTGTACTGCGAATGATTTGGGTCTGGACACATCTGGGCCGATCGACACGCTCAGAGAACAATGAAACTAGGAGACTTGCTGCTATAGCCACTACAAAAATCTTCATGAGACTCCACAGTCTCCTATGAACTCTGAGGCCAAAACACCTATAGGGCACTTTGAATCCAAACGAAATGCATGACATCTCTGGTAATAGCCCATCTATCCACAGTATTGTTCCATGTATTCCTGCTGAGCTGTCTGGACGAACCTCCATTCTTGTTGGTACCAGTAGATCCACGTATGGGAAAAGCTTAGATCTTTGACCGAAATGAATGGAATCTAAGGGTTAAGTGCTAGCCTCCGGCTTGCACATGGACCCAGTGGGGGTGTACCCATTTATTGTTCTTCACTCGGATCTTGCGCCACATTTTGTCGAGGCCCAGTTGAATACCCCGACGACGCTCAACGTGCAGGCTTGAAGATAAAGCTGTTTTCGGGATTGCATGCTGTTGTTAGCCAACTAAAATGTTGGTGCAACCAAGAGCGAATGGGGAATTAAGTGTGATCTAAACAATTTGGGGAAAATAAGTTTCATGGGATTGGTTTTCGAGAAACTATCTCCACTAGACTGGCTGGTCTTTACCCTTTAGAGGGGGGCTCTTGCAGACTTTCCAGCTCTTTGAACAGTCTCCAGACGATGTCACTGAAATGATTGTTTCTATATTTTTTCTGGAGAGCTACCGGCACATTCTGTTTCAGCCATGGTTGGTCTTGACTCATTTTGACGAAACCCAATCTACTTGGATGTGTATCTCAGTCAGCAAGTGGCTGATACCCGATCTTTTTCACCAGCTTGATTAGCTGGGGGATATTCCATATAGAAGTGGTATAGTATGGTCATTTCCCACGTTACAAACTGGTGACTTCACCGTCATCGAAATCAGCGGCGCAACAGGTATCCTTGATGAATGCCATGCCGTACTCCATGCCGGGAACCCTGATGAATCCCAGCTGGTTTGACCTGTGGGCGAAGTGTTCGATTTGTGGAGGGTTGGCTTTTGGTGTCATGTTCCTTACTGGTGCTTAGCAGGGAACGGGGGAATGGGATTATTATTAATGGTTATTATAGGTCATTCCCTCATTCCCTGCTAAGCACCAGTAAGATGTTCTGTCTCGTATTTTTTTGTTGCTGACCAGTGTTTCTGTGATAAAACCCAAGACAAGATGTGATGTTTTTTGATGTTCCACTTGAAGATGGAGGAGTTTCACTCTGGTTGATTCAAAGAGACGCATTCGGAGCGTTCCCGGCGGTTCAACCAGTGGATTTCAGTTGATTGCACTCGTCCATGGTACTGGTTTGCAAACAGCACTTAGAAAGACAACGAAAGCCCCCTGCAGCTTTTGATTTAGACCCACACTCAGGTAAGATACATATTCAGAGGTTTGCTCTAACCTTACATGGATACATATATAATGATACATAGAGGAGTATATTTAATACTATTTGATAATGTTTAGTATATTTTACTCCGGATATTCGAGAAACATGACTGAAGTTCGCCCCTTGTGGCTCAGGGGTTGCAATCAATCCTGATCTTGCAGAATTGCAGGACCCCCTAATTTTCCCTTGGGAAACATGAAGCGGGTGCTTTCCCCGGACAATTTTTTAGTGGGAAAAACATGGCAATAGAACATCCACCAGAGTTCGATGATTTTCCCAGCTATAAACCTCCATTCTGTTCGTTTCAGCTTGCCATGTTTGATTACCGGAAGGTAAGTGAGGGAAAAAGATTAAAAAAAACGTGATGTCAATGGCGATTACTAGTAGATATTTTCCCATTATCATCCGTACCATCCCATTAAAAATATGGTTTTCACCATGTCATCACGATTTTTTTAGACGGAGGTTTCCTAAAATAGGGGAACCCCCAAATCATCCATTTCTAGATAGGATTTTCCATTATCAACCATCCATGTTTGGGCTATCCCCCATTTTAGGAACCCCCCAAATCATCCCATTGTCCAGCACCTCTTCCAGGTCGATGCAGCGGACCACGGTCACCATTTTGCCCCTGCGGGTGCCAGCGGAGTGGGTGCAGCCGTAATAAGGCAGAAGGCTAATATGCAATCCATAGGTAACCCACTAAATCCAATTGGAACCATACATGACATATGTACATATAATACTTAAATAGATACACATATATATATGTATACAAATATATAGATTATGCATATATTAAGTGCTGATATTCCAGGAAGGACTATTTTTCCCCATGTTTTTTCATTTGTTATGTGCCACATTCTGTCACAAATCCACGAAACAACGGGCGATTCCATCTTTATTTTTTGAGCGATTACGCTACCATTAAAGCGGAAGTCAAAGCTTTAGAGCTGCTGGGCAGAATCTAACATGGCCCAAACTCATGTGGCTTTGTCACAACATCGTGCACTGAAACTTCCAATTCACATACATATTTCCCTGTATGTATAGAGAATATATGTATACATCATATGCATAACAATAGTACATATGGATGATGTATAGTCACATATAGTCACAATGCATATAGATACTGCAAGTGTGTGGGACCCGAACGAGACCTATGGAATCCTCATTTGGAGGGTCAACCCTCCTTTTCATTGTTCAAATTCTCCAAATATGGCAATTGGAATTCCGCGTATACCTTTCGGCGCTCTCGGTAATAAGCATGGCAATGGAAAATCCACTCTAAATGGAGGTTTAATGGTAAAGTAATGTAAAATCATCAAACTAAATCGGGGATTTTCCCTTGCCATGTTTGATTTCCGGAATTGTGGATGTTTTTCTGAGAAAGGTCGGCAAAAAACTCCGCCACGCGGGGCTTCCACTGATGTGGTTGAATGTTTTTCATACTTTTCGAAAGCGCGATCCCTCGGCATTTCTGAGGAGATCAAGCTTTAAATGCTTTTTCCCACATTCAGAATATGTGCATCCCCCCCAAAAGTGTCATGGTTCATGGTTTAGAATCTCATTTCCCACCATTTTTCTCAGAAAAAAAACATCCCCAGAAACAAACCGAATCCGCCACAGAAGCGGTGGATCCCAGGTGGTTGAGGAGATCAGCTCGACTCTGCGAGTCTCCTGGTGAAGCCAAAGTGGATACAAAAAGTGGGGAGATGAGTGGGGATGAATGGGATGAATGTGGGTAAAACAATGTCATAAACCACCCATTTGGGAATGTTTTATACTAGTACCATCTATATATTTATGCTGCAATTGGGATGGTTTATTTTTGTTTTACCCACATTATGTTTAATGGTGATTAATTGGGACAATAATTTGGACGATTATTGTCTTGTTAGCCTGTTAGCAATTTTATGATTATGATGATAATTATGATGATGATGATGATGGTGATGATGGTGATGATGATGATGATGATGATGATGATGATTCTTATCAATTTTCCACCCAGCCACGTTTGATTCCCACAGGGTACATCGAAATTATTGTTTCAATTATTCTCCCAACTACTATCCCATTTAACAAGATGATTTCCAGTTATCACCAATAATTACTATGAATCCCATTTATCATTTATCCCCATCAATTGGATTTGCGTGAGGAACCCCAAAAAAACAAACATATATTCCCATCATGGATTCCCCAGTCGTAGTGGATTTCCCATTGGGAAAATAAACATCATCCTCCCCATTCTATTCCCAATTATTGTCCCATTTAATCCCATTGAACAACATTGTATCATCCTTCCCATGATTCACCATTCAGCTAGTTCCTTCTTGTATTTTGCTTCTCCTTCCTATGGTTTATGGACATTTTTTTCCATTCATCACCATGAATATCCCCGTTACCCTCCGGTGTCATCAAACATGGCTGGCTGGAAAAAAAATCAGCATTTAGTTCCATGATTTTCCCAGCAAACGATTTACCCCCATGGCTAGTTCGGGGATTCTCAGCTAGTCCTCAGGGTATATCCCAATGATTATCCAAATTGCTACACCATTTATAATATCCCAATTATTATCCCATGAATATACGTCCTGTCAATCACCATATCATCAACATCACCAGCAATAAAGCCAACTAAGTATCCAATTTTCCTTGATTCATCACAATTCATATCCCCATTAATGTATCCCCATTATATATATTAAAGACCAAAAGTAGTCCTATTGTCATAATAATCATACTAATCCCATTAGATAATACTAATCCCATACTATTGTATCTTCATCACCCGTGATATGGGATTGATTACCAAATTGATAGTATGAATATTTTTTTCATACTATTGTATATATTCAATCACTATTAATACTATTGATATATAGTAGTCATCACTATACCATTGTCATTGGATTGGTGAAAGGGAAAATTGAAACCGGAAACAACCTTCATCTCATGGGGAAAATCCCATGGTTTCCGGATGTTTCCGGTGAAGATTTTCCCTGCAAAACCAATCCAGTGAACACAAAGGGAGCATGTTTTACAGAGCAAGTTGTGGATTTGAAGAACGCCAATCAATTTTCAAAGTCTCTCTGAAATGCTTGACCTACCCTCTGGTAAACATACAAAAAGCTATTGAAAATGGCCCAGTCGAAATAGTGGATATTTTCCCATTAAAAATCGTGATTTTCAATAGCTATGTTAGTTTACCAGAGGGTAAATCATCATTAATCCCATTAAAATCCCATTAAATCACCATTTGCCTATGGTTTTCCCATGGTTTTCCTATGGTTTACCAGAGGGTATAGTCAAAAATATCCCCATAGCAATGCTCTTGTTGTCAGGAAATTCCCACCATCCCACGGATTCCCAGGTCATCTCGCCGCTCGGGTGCGGACTCCCGGACGTCGAAGGACGAGCTTTTTTGGGAGTTTCAGGGCCTCGTAGGATGTTTTTGGGGCTAATGAAGTTACCCTCTGGTAAACTCAGAGTTTGCGAACTGGAACATCACCATGTTGAAAATGGGAAAATCCACTATTTCGACTGGGCCATTTTCAATGGCAAACTGTTAGTTTACCAGAGGGTAATACATGTTATTTTTATTATCATTACGATTATTACTATTATTGTTATCATTACTTATTATCAGACTATTTGACTATTCTTGTGACTAGTTTTCTGATTATTACACATGTGACTATTATTGTTGATTATCATGTTATGTATCGTTATTTTGTTCGGTTTTTGAACGACCAAGCCATGAAGATCATGGAACATGGTTTACCCCGGGGTCTTCACGTTTACATAGATATGAAAAAGCTGAGGCTTCCCGAACATGATCTACATTTTTGGTTGGTCAACTCCACTATGTTAGTCTGCAGGAGGCTATTCTGAACATTCTTATTTTGAGGTGTGTGACTCCTCAGACTCCTCAGATTTCTGGAGATTTCGTGAGACGAGACATTGCATAAAGAATGCTCATCTTGGAAATATGTCAGCCATTGTCGGTCATATCGTCACAAACTGAGACATCCACTTCCGGCGAAGCCGAATGTTTTTTTTTGTGGTGAAACCTATTCAATTCTTGTGCGTGAACATATCAATTCATTGGACTTGCATAGACCCCCGAAAAAGGGGTGGGTAGCAAATGTAACACCACTGTTCATTGTGGCAATATTGAACAAGTTTCCAGTTGAAACCTCAAACAGAATCCTTGTTCAAGACCATCCCCACACACGACCTGCAATAGTTTGACCACCATGCGCTTTATCAAAATTCTACATCGACCATCATGGCCATTTTGAGGGGACCCAGCCACGATACCATTCTTGGCTCGTGAACAAATGGTTGGCAGCATAGGCATACAAATCTCAACCAAATGGGATGGGAGCAGGGAAAGCAAGGCACAGATTAATCTCAGTTGAACCGAGCAGCTTCAAATGGTTTGAAACTGAAAACCCCTAAATCCAGTGCTTCATGATTTTCCCATATTCACGATTAGAATGCCATCAATATTGGATATACCACATTTTCGGACACCCCCAAAGTCATACTTGGTGAATTGTGGCCCCATTACAATTATTCCCATTCAGTCAACATTCCTATTGTAGCCCCAGTTTTGTTGGGAAAATCCCCATGAATCACCACATAGCACAGGTACGACTGGGATTTTCAGGATTCGGAATTTCGGCACCTGGCCTTGTTCCCCAATGCGCGCCTTGGCGACATTCGGAACGCGACATTTGAGGCTGGAACTACCATAGTTGCCATATGACGTAATGCTATATAGTGTTATATGCGCAACGGTATCCATAAACGTATCTATATAATAATATATATATTATTAATTATATGACTATATAACAATATATATATATACATATGTATATACATATATATATATATGATCATGTGTGTATGTATATATTCTCTACATAGATCAGTGTTCCATCAAAGATGTTTGGATAACCTGCCAAGGTAATGCTGGATAGAAGATCTCCAACAGATATGAGAAGCTACCATTACTTAATCAGGGACGCCGCTGACAGAACCAGCTGTATCAGCATAGCTTAGCAACTCGTTTGGAAGTTCTAGTTCCAATCCTCTAATGATTGCGATGACACCAGTTCCGGATAGTTAGGGGACTTCTTAAGCATGATTCTACACCAGTTGCTAAGTGGGATAATCTTCCAAGCACAACGGTCGGACCCAAAGCTACTTATTTTCAGCCCCAGCCCCAAATGGTGGGTATGAGGGTTTGCAAGGCAGCTACCAGCAATTACCAGCGATTACTAGCCACAAACAATCAACTCTGATCGGCACCAGCCTATCATACAACGCCAGCAGAGCAAACTGCAGTGGAGACATTCTGTGGTACGGAAACTTCACAGCATACGTTCACAACATGGGGGTCGTCTGAAAATGGGTTATACAGTTATACCCAGTTAAACCCCGAAATTACATTTTTTCTATACGGCATATGATGATGACACGTTTGATCACTGGATTTTGGAGGGTTTTCCCTGAAAACTTCAGACAAACTCATGGTAAGATGTTCGGAGTCGAGATTGGTTGCCGCACATCCCTACCATCTCTCGGACTTGAAGAGTCTTCCAGTGCCACTTTGATCCAAATGGCCCCAGCATAAGATGATTTTTGAGACGGCTTAAGTGGAGAGAAGTGACACCTTAACGGACCAACATACATCCGCGAAATCTTACAGCAGGAGCTCAATGACACCTTTGCGAAGTCAACAGATTCCAACTTTTGCCCAAGAGTTGCTGACGTCCTGTTTTTGGCGCGAAATCCTTCATTTGTTTTGGTGCACAATGCAACATTTTTTTGCTAACATATCATTGTTTTCGGTTCACCCTCACTCCTACTGTAGTGGTTCAAATCCCGAATTTCTCGGCTGATAAACTCATTTTCAATCCCACTTTTTAAACCTTTTCTAGTTAGTTAGATGTACCCTCCAGTAATCAAACGTGGCAATTGGAAATCCCCTATAAATGGAGGTTTTGATGATTTTGATGGGGACATCATCTACAAATAGTGGATTTTCCATTGCCATGTTTGATTACCAGAGGGTAAACCTTCCAGACTTTGTTGGTAAAAACCACCATCTTCCTTGCACTTCGAGGACCCAGAGCTTGGTGTTGCTGGGAACCAATGCCAACTTGCCAGGAGGGAAGCTGAACCCCGGGTCCTTTTTTTGTGGACCTAAAACTTCAAGAGATGATTAGTGGATTGTATATATATTGATAATATAATATAGACATAATATATATATATATAATACAATATAATACAATATGAATATAAATATAAATATAAATATAGATAAATATATATATATATATAAATACATATACATATAAATATACATATACATATACATATACATACATATGATAAGTACCTATATATATATATATTTAATTTTAGTGGATCTTAAATTTTGTGGATCAACAAATGGTGATTCTGTCAAGAGACACCCCATTGATAGATATTGATAGGCTTAATCCAGAGAAAAACGGACCAGAACGGATCTCAACACCGCCTTTTCCGATCCAGAGAAATGGTGATGTTTAGTCCACAAAATGGGTAGTGGTGCCATGATGCTACTGGAATTGTGGAAAGAATAAGGCTTTTGAATAGGGGTTTACCCACCAATCATAGTAGAAAACTGGTCTGCAACCAAACATGGGCATATTGCCCACAATCATGACGTCTGAAGCGATTTGCAACTATAGACAATAGATAGTAACCTTGAAATTCGCAAGTCCCCAATTTGTAGCGTTGTCCTAGGCAACCTGATGAAATCATCTGGGTCGGGATGATCACCCACTGAAGCGCGAGACGTGGCACCCATGAATGCTGGAGAATGAAGCAGGAATTGTGACTGGATCTTACCATCTGGTTATTTAACATAGCCATGGAAAACCCACTATAAATGAAAGTTTTAATGGGAAAATCCTCCAAAATTAGCCATTTTCCATGGCTATGTTAAATAACCAGAGGGTAGTTGGATTTTCATGGGTTCTAGATGGGATTTTGACCACATGGGATTTTCATGGGATTTTTCACCAAGCCAAATGGCGATTTGACCAATGTTTTTTTGTGGATTTCGGATGGTCAACAAAATGCCATGAACCACCTCTGCAACCACAACTGGCTTCATTTGACATCATCCCCTTGCGGGGTATACCCAATTTCGTAAACTTCGATGTTTCTGAATGGGTCAACAGCATCTGGTTCCAAGCAGCCAGGAGGATATCCGCTGAGTCAAGGCAATGTGCTTCTCTGGAATCAGGACCAAGTCCAATGGCTGGGGAAAACTCTTGGGAGATCAGCCTGGAAGTGAACTTTTTGCCCCGGAACGTAGCCTCTGGTCATGTAATATAGCTATTGAAAATTGCCATTTATAGTTGATTTTCCCATTAAAAATTGTGATTTTCCATAGTTATGTTAGTTTACCAGAGGGTATTGGAAACGGAGTGAGTCATTTTGTTTTCAAAAGGGACAAATGGATATGTCTGAAAATATGGTATACCCTTAATTGTAGCCATGAAAAATGGGGATAATGAGTATTAACCAATGGATTGAGGGATACACTATTTTCAGACAAACCCAAATATATGGGAACATGCCGTGAGAAATACAGAAACATACTCCAACTGTTGATATGACGTGGACATGATGGGCATGGAGGCACAAGTCCACGAATTATGACAAGTGGGTGCAGATGGCAATATGTTGATCTTGGCAATGGCCAGCTTTGGTTCGAAGGTCTTCGTTTCCAGGGTTCCAAAACCCCTTTTCTCGCGCGGAATGCTACTTGGTGCTACTTGGATTTGTGTCAGAATCCGTAACTGAGTATATAGTAAGTGGGTTATTACACATATACATATTAATAGGGTAAACTAGCCATGGCTATTCACCACTGGTGATTTCTGGATCCTTCGCATCCAAGTACTGTAAAGGGTGAATCGGAGAAGCCGCTGGCCGCGGTGGCTGAAGAGTTCTCGGATGCTTCTGCCACCAGGACTGTGGCAAAAAGGAGGCCTTTTCTCTTGATCCAAGCAGGATCTTCTGATCAAAACTGTCAGGCTGAAAAATACGCATTTTGACAAGGCAGATCATCGAAAAATGGGGTGGATATTCCATTGCCATGCGTGATTACCAGCCGGTAGGTCTCTCAACGGTTTCGTTTTATCCGGAAGAACAAAACGCGTATGCAGAGACTGATTCATGTTGGTTTTATTCGATACCATTCCAATGATTCTGTTGCAACCCCACTTTCGGGGACAGACCCACAAGGTGGGGATAGGTGGGGCATCCTAGATAGCTAAGTTGGTTTATAGCTAATTAGCTTACAGCAACTATGGTTTATGTGGTAGATATGTACAACTATTTGGGGGGTATAAAACAACGCAAAACTAGGAGGTCCAATCTTGTACCCGGTGCCCCAAACCCCTCTACAATTATATGCCGGTGCGGCTCAACCAACCAGTGGATGTTTACCAAAACATGAAATTGGTTCGTATCCGCTACGTAGTATTCCCCTTACATCATCAAAATGGATCAATTTGTTGCACCCATTTTTCTGGTTCCATCCTCAATTTTGGGGAACGTCCCATGGATTACGGATGGGGACTTTGCATTTCCCATCTGTTGGAGGAGAGTGTCTATTTGCCCAACGAGACCTACGGGTGGTCAACTCAGTCCCGAAGCATTTTCTCGGGGTTCCAAAAAGAAGTTTTCAGTGCTGTAAATTCAGATCTGGCAAATGTGTCCCCAAATTCTGGAGCAATGGTTTCATACAACACTTACAACAAACGACCAATTTTGTGGGTCGCTACCGCTTGGTACTCCAAATTTCATACGCAGATTTTCTTGAAGGAAGACCGAGTTGATTGCGATTTTAACCCGAGGTTCCAAACCTTTGTGCGAGTTCCAGACAGGCGAAGCTACCGCTTGGTTATTTTCTGCGTTTTGTGGGATTGGGATGCTGCCGGTGGAACAGCACATACCTCCCCCTTGGACTTTTGGGATCAACAGGCCAGGTTCTTTGTGATCTCAACTCTTGCAAGCTAGCCACTGCCTGTACTCGTACAAATATAAGTATTCGAACGAATTGCTGATCCATTCGGGGTGCTAACCATGGTCATAATCACAGTTGATGGTAGATCCCAGTGGTTTTTTACTGTAACTTTCCCCAAAATCTTCAGGGCTGCTTCAAGTCATAGTGTCATAGGTAAATCATATCGGCAGGAAGATTTCTCTTTTGGGGTGGCCATGCAGCAGCCCAAACGAACATTTCTCAAAGTGATTACAGTAATATAGTAGTATAACATAATATAACAATATAAGTAGGGCTAACGCCCTGGTGCCGCCGACCCCCTCTTTTATTGGGGGAGGTCGGGAGAGGTATCCACTGAAACCTGACAGCCGCCTCAAGCAGGAACGGAAGATAGCCCACGTTTGAAGACTGAAGTGATGCGAAAAGCAGAGAAGTTAGTTTGTTGTTTGCAGTATGCAGACTAGACTGCGAGCAATCTGACACCTTCGTCGTGTCAGTCTCCCATATAATGATTTCAGAGTATATGATATGTGCAATTTGTTGTGCATGATCAGCTGGAAGGGCCTGGGAAGGGTTTGAGGCCTGGCAAACGGCAGGCTTGAAGGCCCTTAAAACAGATGGCCGTGGCCTGGATAGGTCCGTTAGCTGTGAGAGTTGCTTGGAAAGGCATCGGGAGGGTTTGAGGCCTGGCAAACGGCAGGCTTGAACGCCGTTAAAAACAGATGGCCTTGGCTTGAATAGGCCCGTCTAGGTCCTTGTAGCTGGAAAGGGCTTGGGGAAGGGTTTAAGGCCTGGCAAACGGCACGCTGGAACGCCCTGAAAAACAGATGGAAAGCCTTGAGCACCCTTAAAACAGATGGCCGTGGCCTGGATAGGTCCGTTAGCTGTGAGAGTTGCTTGGAAAGGCCTGGGGAACAGCAGGCTTGAACGCCCTTTAGAAACAGATGGCCGTGGCAACGGCTGCGAGAGCTGCCTTGGAAAGGCTTGCGGGGGCCTGCGGAGACGTTGAGGCGTGGCAAACCGCTGAAAGACAGAGACGGCCATGGCCGTGACAGAGCAGGTTCCACACCTCCGGTGGTCCCAGGCGCCGCCCCGGCCTTGGCGAAGGCCGGGGTCGGCGGACATATACATCTGTGGAGGTCTCTTCAAATGGTGGATCCCCAAGTCACCATGGGTTTCCATACTAAAGCTGGTACAAAATGGTCCAATTTTGGATGATTTGGGGGTACCACATGGCACCACTATTTTGGGACACCTCCACTTATTTTTTTTTATGTATATATGTTATATCCCACATTATGCCCACACAATCCCAATGAGATCCCCCGGTGAATCCGGTCACGGTCTCCATGCCAGGGGTCCCACCTCATCGCCCAACGCCTTCATTTTCGAGTTTGGCCACGTCTGTGATGCCCAGGGCGCTGCCATGAGAGCTGTTGGTGTTGATGGCTGCTGGTTGGTGGTCTCAAACTTTAGGGCTTGGAACATCTCTGGAAATTTAGCGGAAAACCATGGAAAACCAAGGTCGCATGGTTATCATTTTCACCATCAATTGCCATGATATCGGGTGGTATTGGGGGTATACCCCATTTTCAGAGAAATCCATATTTTTGCACCCAAAGACAAGGAGGAATGGATGATTCAAACATTGACGAGCATATTTCCAGGGGTTGACACCACCAACCAGATTATGTTTGGAGATATACACATGAAATAGTGAGATAAACCTTCAAAAGTGAGAATCCATGATTTCGGGGATTTGAACCTGCAGGTCTGAGCTCAAGTAGTGTGGCACAGCTTCAGAAAACGCATGATTCATGGATTTGGTTTCAGGGAAAATTTATCGGACACCACAGTTTTTACCACCAAATATGGGGGTTTCCTGGATTCATGTCAATTTTCCCTTCAAAGAATTCCGAGAATGATGCCAGATTGACAACATTTGACAACTCTTTTTTAGGAAACGACTTGTTGAAGGACCAGGTCCTGTGCAAAAAGCTGGATTCTAATTCCAAGGGGTAACATCTAAACCCCTTGTGGATCATCCAGGTCATCCACCTTCAACATATTTCCACGGACAGAGGCCAACTTGAGTCGAACCTCCATGGTTGTTTTTTTTTTCGAACTGGGAGGAAGCTGCAGTTCACTTTTTACCCTCTGGTAATCAAACATGGCTGGCTGGAAAATCCACCATTTATAAGGGATTTTCCCTTTAAAACCTCCATTGATAGAGGAAATCCAATTGCCACGTTTGATTACCGGAGGGTAACCCCCCCCATTTCACCTGGCGCCGCCTTGAGTCGTGGCGGTGGAACAGCACCACGGAGTATTGGGACGATGGCGAGTTGGAAAGATGGCTATTCTCCAGACTGGGGCCCGATACATTGACCAGCTGCGCCAGCAGCCTGGCAGAGACTTGGGAGATGATGATTTGGACATTTTGGGGCTCCTGGATATGGGGGTTTCCAATCCATAGGGGTACCCCCAAATCCATTTATAGATAGGATTTTCCATTATAAACCATCCATTTTTGGGTACCCCCAGCCATTAGGAAAATCAAATGTACTGCTGGTGAAGAATGGGATCTAACACCCAACATGAGCAACTTTTTGTAGGCACATTGTTCCCCCCATTTCGCCAAACTTGGCGTCCCACGGCTCCTTAAACTGCCCTACAGCTTGGATGTTTTGTTTGGGAACCCCAAATTTGACAGATCCAATCCCAAAACCCAGGTTCTTAGGGGGTATTTAATACTATCGGGGGAAGGGACTGTTCACATTTTTCACTGTTCATGTACCAGCCAGGTTTCGTGGAAAACACCTCATGATGTTTGTTGGTCATGCCGTGAAGCTGGCTTCACACACCAGAGAATTCATTGCGGTCAGTGTCGGCGATAATCACATTCTGTAGGTGAGATGTTGGGTTCTCACTCGACCCACATTGATCACATTGCCTGTTTGAAAGCAGCAGTTTTGGTCTTGGCACCCAACAACCACCTTCACCATCCACTGGCATCATGGGGTTATCCAAGGCAAATCCCCATGAGTATCCATTTGTGATGGGTTGAATCCCAACTGGTGTGGGTTCAGTCATCATTTGTCTTGTTCAACTCATCGCGTGTTTTTGTTGCTTCAATTCCCATTTGGGGTCCGGGTGATGGCCCAATCCATCCATCCCCCAAATCCCCATTTGGGAACAGATTTTTCCGATGGTCCTCCATTTTACCTAGCTCCAAGCTCATTGAACCCCTGAAACCTGGATGAACCAAGTGATATATCCCAGTTTTGTACCGAGCCTCACCTATCCGGGGGCGGATGGTCCAGAATGGCTTGGTGAATCTTGTGGAATCGGTGCAGGAAAAAAAAGGTGCTTACCACTTGCTGCCCTGTGACTTCAATCTTCCCACGGTCAAGATGATCCCCCATTCATTTCTTGTTAAAGTGTTGATATCCGTTAGTTGATGCATTCTCTATGTACAGATGATATGAATCTATGCGAATATATTATTATCCATTTACAGATTTTATACACTTCAGTTTCTATATACAAAAAGGAGGTTGTCATCCCATATCCATTTGTAGTTGAATCCTCTACGTGGATATGGGTCAGGTCATTCAGCAGTTCAAGAAAACTGACCACACCCATACCAGTCAAAGTGTAAAGTGTCCCACCAGTTCTGACTGCTCGGAGGATCACCCCACTGAATAAGATGCGAGAACTCACAAATCGGGGACGAATCCGATCACCAGGCTTATTAAGCACAAACACGATCAGTGGCATCAGTGGCATCCTCCAAGTGGGTTCAAAAAGACCTCCCTTGTGGTTATTCAACATAGCCATTGAAAATGGCCAATTTCGGATGATTTTCCCAGCGAACGAAACCTCCATTTAGTTCGGGGATTTTCCATGGCTATGTTAGTCATAACCAGAGGATATCACAATCCATCTACTTGGGTTACCCTCTGGTTATTTAACATAGCCATGGAAAATCACAATCTTTAATTGGAAAGTTACCATAAATCATCTATAAATGGGCCATGGCTTCCATGGCTATGTTAGTCATAACCAGAGGATATCCAGATACTAATAATCTAATAGTAATGATAGGTATTAATAGTCATTATAGAAGATCTACCTATCAACTATATTATACTATTACTATTACTATTACTATTACTATTACTATTAATCGTTATTATAGATCTGCCATCTGGTCGAAGGCATCTGCCGTCGCTGGTGTCTTCTGCTGCAGCCCAGCGGCCTCGCGTGGCGCGCTGCGACGAAGAGCGTCGCGGGCGTCGTGGCGCGGAACGGCAGCGCGGTGGTGCAGTGGAACGGGGTAGAGCTGCTGATGCCGACCAAGGAAGGGGTTGGGTGAATGGTGGTTATAGCATTTTAATGGTGCTTAATGGTGGTTAATGGTTGTGAATGGTTATTTCACTTAATTATGTTATATAACCCCCAGTGATGGGGGTTATATCCCAACTTACTGGGTAACTACAATGGTTCATAGCCATTATTGACCCCAATTGCTCCCCCAAGAAGTCGCTGTGCATGAGTATACAAGATTACATGGAGAATGTCAACCCTGGTTTAAAAATTCGGGGGTACTCCACCAAAATACTGATGATTTGCTACCAAATGGATCCAAATGGTACCCCTGCAAGTAAACAGCCTACTCGCGCCTGTTGAAGTCGCTCCGACTCTGGATAAATGTTGCGATTAGCTTGGGCGAAGCTTCAGGTAAAGTCGCTCCAACTTGCGTTCACCTGCGCCGGAGCAGTCATAGAATTACATTTGCTGAAACATGAATGTCCAAAAGAAACTAAGAAATAGAGAAAGACAGTGAAAGAAAGGGGAGAGGAAAGAAAAGGAAACAAAAGGAAAGAAAAGGAAACAAAAGGAGGGAAGAGGAAAGAAACAAACAGATTAGGAAAAAAAGCAAAGAAAAGCAAAGAAAGGAAAGAAAAGGAAAGAAATTAAAGGGACAGAAAGTGAGTGAGGGGTGGAGCAAGTGAGCCCATTGGACCTCGTTCGTACCTCGTTCGCACCTCGTTCGGCCCTCGTTAAATTCGCCGGGCATGTGCAGCCAAAGGCAGATTCAAGCATGCCCCGAGACCTCTGTTTTGATATTTCCATGCAACATGCGTTCACAATAGGTTTGGCCGCAGAAACCACAAGATCCAGACCCAAAGACGACGCCCGTAAAGCTCTTTTCACACTCCTGATGAAATCTGCGTTCACAATAGGTTTTCCTTTATCAAATGCAGCCAAAGATATCCCATTGGATATATTTTCATGACCCCATGAAAGCTGCGTGCACAATGGGATTTGCACACTAAAATGATGTTAAAATTATGCCAAAACACATGTTTTTGACTATGGTGCAACTTGCGTTCTCATGGGGTTTTACCATTTTCAGACTTTCCCACTTCAATCTTTTATCAAAAAATCATCTGCGTTCCAATAGCGGAAATTGTTGGTGTGACTTTTTTCACATGTTGGTGTGCGGAGTTCCATGAGGAGAGCGTTCCCCCATACAAACTTGGTGTGACTTCCGCGGTTGCCAGTAGCCGTTTATTAATCCCGGATTGACACTATTTATAGAGATGTAGAAATACACATCATATTATATCATATCTTGTACAATGTTCATATATACATATATAAACGTCATACATACACATATATATATATATACATAACATGTGTATGATATAATATGATATGATTCTAATAGAATGTACAAAATTCATTCGTTTGTGTCGCATAGTCCTGGACTGGGGGGAAACCGAAGTCACCACTTCGCCAGAACCATTTTTCGGATGCCGAGCTCATGGCTCTACCTTTGGGCGCTCGCAGCTGGGCGATGATTGGGAGAAGGGAGATCATCCCAAAGGACACAAATCAGCACCCCTTTTTTTTCTGGGATAGTCGGAAGTTGGATCGCCAGAAAGTGGCTTAGACCCGATGAAATATTCCAGTTGCATTATTAGAGGACATAGGAATTAATTGCAACCCTGGATTAATAAAACACTAGGCTGTTTAATTGGGGGGGAGTACCATTGATGATGACTATTGGGGGATTACCCCCCTAATTGATCAACCATGATTTGTTCATCAGGGGTTGACATTATACGTATAAATATATATATATATAAATATATATATATATATATAAATATATATATATATAGGTATATATGTGAAGTGTTAAGGATGGATCCTGAGTATCATTGGAAATTAATAACTCATTAGGCAGGGATTTTTCCCAAGTTTTCTACACTCAAGTGCTTACAAACTCGTCATCTTTCCCATTCTAGTTAGTTATATTCCCATGTAAGAATCCATATACATCCTCTGATATAGTTTTTGAAAATCAAGGCCACGTATACACTGCTCGAAAATGGTAGTTTGTTTTTGGCCCAACGTTTTGGGGCCCGACTTAATACCATTTACCCAGCACCATGGAGCATAGGCCCGTTGTTGGCCCATAGTTGGGCTAGGTTGGTAAACAGAACTCAGAACTCAGCTTGGGTAAGCATGGCTATCGTGATGGAATAAGATGAAATAAGTATTGTTAGATGGGTGAACATAGACCAACAACCATAACTAGGCGGCACTACCTATTGGGGCCTGCTAAGACTAGGGATTGCTATATCTCCATGATATCCCCAATATATCCCCAATATATCCCCGTGAATCCATACCTCCAAGACGGCAAACCGGCCACCCAGGACCCGAAATGCTACAGCTCCCATTGCAGCATTGGGCAGCCCTGGACTACCGATGGAACCGTGGCAGTGCGTGGGCAACGGACATTTTGACCCAGGATGTGGATCTAATTAATCTTAATTGGTTAAACCATGTTAAACCTACATTTTGGCTGGTTATCTCCACAACTTCCACTGTTGCTTGCGTATCTACCAGATGGAGTGTAGCCCTACAGTTCGATGTTCCGCCGATCAGCTTTCAGCTGGAGATCCAGCTGAAACTGGAGACTCCCAGCAAAAATGAGGGGCAATACCAGGCATGAAGCAGTGGATACCGATTTGCACGGATTTAGGACATGATTTTTGAAACCACATCGCCTACCTATCTCAAGCCACCCCACCAGGATTTCACAGCAGCTCCACCGGTGGCGCTTGGCCGCGGCAATGGAGTGTTTGCCACTGTGCCCGCTGTGTGCTGGGGTGGCGTTCTACCAGGGATCCGGGCAACTCGTTTCATTGGCGATTTGGATCCGAATTCCCATGGCTTAGAATGTCCATTTGGGGGTTTCCTAAAATGGGGGTACCCAAAAATGGATGGTTTATAATGGAAAATCCTGGCTAGAAGTGGATGATTTGGGGGTACCCCTATTTCAGGAAATCCTCATGTATTGCCCCAGCTTTGGACAGTCCAATAGGGTTGGTTCATGTTGGTTGCCCGCTCTTCGGAGCACTTCGAATTCTCGGACCGAGGTTCACGCGAGCTGACATTGCCACGGGATGGCAAAGCTACATGCTCTGCAGCACAGGACCAGGGTAGCGAATGCACCCAGAATAGGAACGATGGCGAGGTTCTTGCAGGATCATCCTACGAATTGCAACTGCTTCATTTCTACTGGTTGTCATCCAGTCATCGGATAAGACAAGACGCAGAATGTGGGACTTTTGATCACCAGGCTTA
The DNA here is from genome assembly GCA_003297045.1 of Symbiodinium sp. clade C Y103. Lineage (NCBI taxonomy): Eukaryota > Dinophyceae > Suessiales > Symbiodiniaceae > Cladocopium > Cladocopium sp. clade C. The sequence goes on from BGPT01001468.1 coordinate 56,795, forward strand.
TTGACCACTCACGAATCATGATCCTCCAACTATAGGTTCACCTTCAGTGGAAACAAGTATGTGACATTCCATTTGCATTTCGAAAGTGACGGATGGCCAACAGAGATTTGGCCCTGGGTCCCCGGTGGGGGTTTGATCATTTCCACAGACACAGCACGGTCCCAGGACCTTTCCCACATCCATTAATCACCACTCTGTTGGCCAACATGGGGGTTCCCATCCACATGGCGCCCAACGTGCTGGTACAACTGAGACCCAGTGATCTGGGAGACTTGATCGAACTGGGCTGGTCGCATTTGTGGGGTCATGACCCAGTTGTACATGAGATCATTAACCTAGTTCTGGATGATTTGGGGATTTATGTATCAGGGTCAGGCTTCTTAACCACTGATTGGTTCTACTAGATGTTCTTCTCTCACCGGTTGTTGATCTCAAAGCAGGGTGAACCGTCAGCCCCTCCTGAAGCACGTTTAGCAACCACGGGTGGCAAGGGACATTTTCGTGTAGGTTTCCAGCAGATGTCCATCATTGTTTTTGTGGGTTCCATGATCGTAGAACATGGTACACTCTACTTTAATTTGGTGAGGGATTCTAGATATTTGATGATCGTTGATATTTCAGTATATCGAATTTCATTCCCTCAAATCTTCCTTTTCCATAGGTCGGTATGTGTATGATTTACCCCAGTACCATACCTACCGAGCAGGTCGGTGACTGAAACTACCCGCCTCCCTGGCCTCAGGCAACGCCAACGGCGAGGTGCCAGCAGAAGATGGACGGGGAGACCTTCCAGGACTTCAGGCGCGACATGAGGAGCCGCAGGTCTCTTGACGCGACGTATGAAAAAACCCACCGGGGAAGGCAGGTGGGTTTGGTCATTTTCCAGGGATTGCTGGAATTTGCAAGCCAAATCTGTAGGGAATTCTAGGGAAATGATCTAAGATATGGGGTATTTGCCTCCTGAAGTGGGCGATTTTTTCGCCAAAACTTATGACAGTGTTTGAAAGTACGGGTAGAGAAGATGAGGATGATACAATTTTTTTTCTGGGGTTTCTGGACCATTTTGTCAGATGCTTGATGTTGATCAATGAAGAATGATGACGAATGGTCTGTAGTTAATGGGTATGTAGGATGTATATGTGTACATTTATACTGATACTATATATCATTATATTTTTCCCTCTCTCTCTCAATGTTTTGTGGTGATATTATATGTATAATAGACATCCAAAGCACATTGATACATCGATATACATTCATTATATACAATTTGCCACCTATATTATACATTGATTCTTCATTCAATATGTGTATAAATGTATATCATATACAACAGAAACATAAAAGTATAATATGTCGATATATGCACTGTATTTATAGCTACTATTATTGTTATGATAAAGTTGCATACATACAATATACATCATCTAGATAATATATCTAGATAATCCACAATTTGCTTGCAGAGGCCGCAGTTCATGCTACTTTGAGCCTGATTGCAAAAACAACATAGATAATATGTCGCTCTCTCCCTATGTATGTATATATATATATATATAACTGTATATATGTATACAATACACATACATGTCACAAGATATGCCGCCTAGCCACCTGGACACACAGCCACCAAGGCCATCGATGGCTTCGGCAGTCTCTGGCGTGGCGGCCGTGCTGTGATGGCGCAGAACATCGTGAGCATCTCATTGCCCTGCAACGAGCTCAGCGGAGCGACAGAAATTCGTTGGGAACTCGGAAGAGTTCCAAGGGGGATTTCTAGTGGGAATTTGATGGAATGAAATTGGGATTTTCATGGGAATCATGAAATTGATGGGATTTAGTAGGAATTGAATGGGATTTTAATGGGATTACAACATGGGATTTAGTGGGATTTGATGGTTCATCATGGTCGTTAGTTTTTGATAATGACTCGTAATTATTATAGGTACATAGATCTAGGTAAATTATAACGACCTCACTGTGACCGAGCCCTGGAATATATGGTTAGTATAGGGAATCATCCCCAAATGGCCCAGATATTCAAACTAGTGAATTATTATAATTTACCCAGAATGGATTGGTGTAAGGGAAATTTTATAGGAAACCCACATATTTCATGGGAAAGTCCATGGTTTCCGGTTAAGATTTTCCCTTAAACCAATCCATTGATATAACAAAGTTAATTATTACAGGTACATAGATCAACAATCGTTGAGAATGATAAACCACCTAAGATTAAATACGCCCAATGGTTGGCCAGCAAAATGAATAGATCCAATACTAAACCATTGTTCTTTGGGGTATGTTTAATACTAGGTGGAAGGGATTACTAAAAAAAAGGCAAACATAGGGCAATTCATCGAAACCATTCGAAAACTAAAAATCTAAATGGAAGGCTTCCTGAATTTCTATACAAAATTTGGAGATTTCACCAGCTATTTGAATCGGGAATTGCTGAATGAATACTAATGATCAGACCAAGCATTGTAGGTGGAATACAGAAATCCAATATGTGCTAGACCCAAACATGCGGCATCATCCTAGTAACCATTCAGTCTAGATGCTGGGCCGTTTCTGGAATCATAGTAACTTGCCCAGATACATAGAACATAAAATGACAAGGGTAACATTATCGTGCTGGGAATCCCTCCCTGCAACCAGCTCAGCTCCACAGGTAGCCGCCGCTTGTGCATTTCTGGGCTGATGCTCAAAGAACTTGGCTTCACCGCGTTCTTCTGTGCCCTGGCGTCTTGTTGCGATCAACATCGCTTGGATGAAGCTGGTAGGAAATGGTTCGAGTTATCGTCATCATGTGTATACTCGTATCTACATATACATATACAATCATATATATATATATACACTGTATATATTATTATTGTGGATGCACAGGTCAGTGCGGGGGGCTGCGCGCCCTTATTTCTTGAGCCATGCAGCGAAGTACGGGTGGCCATGCCAAGGCCATGCTAATCTTCTCTGTATCGTTCCAAAAAAGAACTTGTTACACTTCTCGATTTCAAGTGTAGGATGCTTGATCATCCACACTCCCCCTTGCTGTCATCGCAGCAATCGAGGCGTCAAGAACCTTTGGAGAAATGTCACAAAAAAGGAACCTATTGATTCCAGCCATTCTGGCAAAAGGCAAGGGCTTCGAAAAAAGCCTCACATGGAGCCATGCAGACCTGGGATCACTGCATCAAAGTCCAGGTTGTAGCTCACATGTCCGCAGCTTCATCCTGGTGGGGCATTGGATCCACAGCCGGATCAGAATTTCGAGGGGATTCCTCCACCTGCTCAGTCACAAGGCTGAAGTCCCCTGAGCCCACCTCGCTCTCCACTGCCTCATCATAGTCGGATCGAGCCGTGGCTGACTCTCCAGTCTCTGGGATGTTGTTGTGCAAGTAATCCCAAAGCTCTGCATCCGACACATTCGATCTGTTCGATCGAAAATATCGATCCCGCTTGTGGCGCGGTGTCTCTTCGGTGCGACCATGTCCAAGATCAGGAGGAGGTTCAGCTCCAAGAATCCTCAAGCCAGCAGTCCGTTCAGTTTCACCCTCCCTGATGGAGAGTGTCCTTCCTTCCGACCACCTTGTGATCCTTGGTGGATCCGTTCTCATCAGAACCGTGGCATTGGCGGGGATGCTCGGCACATGCCCATGCGGCCCACTCGGTCTTGCCGAAGACGATGGACCCCCAGGATCGTTGGACCCAAATGAAGCCCCCGAACTCGACCAGGCCGAAGATGGCGGAGTATAGGATGAAGGCCTCCAAGCTGCCGCCTTTGGGACCCTTCCATATCCAGAACCTGCCACCGACCAGCTTCCATCCGATGAAGCATTGGACCGTGTCACCTGGCCCGTACCCATGCTTGCAAAGGCCGCTGCACCTCTTTCTGCAGCATCAACTTGTCCTCGGCGATTGGCACCCGAAGATCGCCCATACTGGCGAGGCAAGTTCCAGGCTGAAGCGCCCTGATCATCCGTTGGCCTCCATTCAATGGTGTCTGGAAGGAGACGTGGTCGGCCGCTGGAGTTTTGGCCCATTTGGTTTGATTCTGCAAGACGAAAAAACGTCCAGCCCCGCCACTGTCCAATGACAGGTGGCCATGGCGCAATCTGCCCTGAGCCCCATTGGTCTTCCTGGATTGAGCGCTCCCAGCCCCGAGGGCCTGACCACCATATCACTGAGATCCTTCTGGCCTCCAGGTCTTGTGTTTGGACAGGACAAGACCTGTGCACAGGGTGAAACCGGTTGGTACGGAGGCTCCTGTGAACCCTCACCACCCAGCCACCGGTGATCTGTATCCAGATGTCCTCATTCGCTGCTCTCGGAGGCTGGTTGAACTCCGGAGCTGTCCATGGCATTGGCCCAAACGTTGGGCTTCCCCGCATAGCGCAGAGCCGCGGCCGACAGGAGCCCGAGGGGCTAAGGTGTGTGATTTCTCCCCATGCTGGTTCATATTCCCTAGCATGAAGATCCAGTGCTGGTTCATCTTCCCTAGCACTGGGAGAGGTGAGTTCATTTTCCTTCACCCCTCTCGGTGGTGTTGGTTCATTTTCCCTAACACCTTTCTNTCCAGTGCTGGTTCATCTTCCCTAGCACTGGGAGAGGTGAGTTCATTTTCCTTCACCCCTCTCGGTGGTGTTGGTTCATTTTCCCTAACACCTTTCTTGTTTTCATCTCTTTTGGGACTTTCTTGATCACCTCTCAATGGGGTGCAGCATGTCAAAGCTACATGAGCTACCAAAGCTGAGATGGCCACCGCCCGGGCAAGCTTGCCCACAGTTGAAGACGGTTCCCAAGAGGCCAATCCCACTACGCTCCCTATTGCAGCTATCGCACCTGTGATCTTCTCAGCCGACATGCCACTACAGCTACCCGAGGTCGAATTAGGCTTCTTTGAGCCACCTACCCTCCGGACTTCCTCAGAGTCCCCATAGGTCAGCAGCATGAAACCGAAAAACTTCTCCCAAGTTGAAGCTGCAGTCACCGGCTTAGTCAAAAGGTCAGCTGCTAACTCAGCACCTGGTAAGTGCCGAGCTTTCCACAATCCCCATCGAAGCCTTTCACGGAGCACATGGGACCGGAGGCGGAGATGCCGTGTTCTCCACGGACCGTCCGGCGCCTCAAGAAGCTTCAAGCCAGACATGGAATCTCCGTACAACAGGCGATCCAGCTCAGCACCATTTTCCAAAATCGACACGATCGAAGAAATGGATTCACCAAGCACTAGCCCATCGCAGTACCCCAGTAACTCCGATTCAGTGGTGCTCAAGACACAGAAGGGCTGGAGACGAGAATCCCATTGAATGGGAGCTCCACCATAAGCAGCAATGAGACCCTGATGTCCACGTTTTCCCTCCGGACCCAAAGCCGCATCGCTGAAGATCTCAACCGTCTTCATCGTTCTCTGAAAGGAGAGTTGGTCATCTTTACCATATCCTCCGCTGTCCTTGGCATAGGAGAGGCAAACATCAGCAGTTTGAGAGATGTACCCCAGGGTGTGCTTGGCATACTGGAGAACCCGTTTTGGACAGCGCATCACATTGCGACCCAACCACGCCACACTGTAGCTTAAGTCTGGACGTGTGCGGCAAGCCGCCCATAGTAATTCTCCCACCACCGTTTGGGCCGCTCTCACATCAGCCAGCTGTGGGTTCTCCTCAGGCGTCTCATCCAGGGATCCAGGCAATGGCATTGACCTCGGACTCAGATCCTTGTAACGGCCAACCACATCCTTCAAGTAGGAGTGCTGGGAGAGTAGCACCGAGTCACCTCTCCGGGAAAGTTCGAACCCGCAGAATTTCATCCAGCGGCCCTCAGTGACCACCTCAGGTGTAGAGCACTTCCAAGTTCGTTGAAGAACCTCCAGAAAGCCCTGCACTGCCGGCTCCTCTCCAACACACATCACATCATCGACATACAGCGCCACGAATCCCAGCACCTGATGTTTGGCCTCATCGTCCTCCGGCATGGCATCGTCCTCAGAGACCACCATTTTCCAGAGGTTGGGTTCTGGAGTTCGAAGAAGTTGCATTTTCGTTCCAGCANTGGCATCGTCCTCAGAGACCACCATTTTCCAGAGGTTGGGTTCTGGAGTTCGAAGAAGTTGCATTTTCGTTCCAGCAACTTCCCATTTGATTCTGGCCAACACCCCATTTCGGTAAACACTCCAATCAGCCGGAGACTCCTGCAAGCCGTACATGGCGTTCTGAATACGCCACAGCTCCTCAGCACCACAAAGTCCTGCTTCGACCAACACCTTTGGAGGACGCATCACCAGCAGCTGTCTGGAAGAGCTCTGGCGGGGGGCCAGCAAGAATGCCGTAGCCACGTCAAGGCTGGCAATGCACCACTCCATGGCACTTGCCTTCCGTACCAGGCACCTCAACAAAGTCCCATCAGCTCCTCCGGCATAGGTGCTATGTGGATCTCCTTGATGTTTCTCCTCGGACCCCGGCTCCCCACTTCCACTTGCCGACACCTTTTCTAACCGATTCCCACACACCACAATCCGGGCTTTCTTCCGACCCAGAGGGGCCTTCACCGTAGGAACCAACATAGCCGGTGCCATTTCCATTGAAGTGTACAAGGGATCCTTTTTGAGCTCAGCCTCAGTCGTAATCCCAATGGCTCCAGTGCTGATCAGTGAGTTGTACTCCGCCTTGAGTGCAGGAGTCCACAGATCCAGCTCCCGACGCACCTGCTGCAAAGGAACAGTGTAGGTTTGAAGCACCGGTTGAGGAAGCACACTGATTGGGTCCTCAGTGGACATAGGTGGAGCAGAAAGAGCGGCCAGTCGATGTTTGTTGATCTGGTCATACTGCTCCCTGAGATGAGATTCCTTGATGGTCAGCTCATCCTGAAGCTCCTCCAGGCGTCTTCCCTGCTCTCGACCTTCCTCCTCACCGACAGCAACGTGTCGAAGCTCCTCCAAGTAGGCCTTTTTCAGAGCCCAGTGCTCCTCCACCTCGGCTTCATGGAACAGCTCCGCTTCTCTCCAAGAACATCGCTGATTTGGCTCAGTGTGCTCCCCCGGAACTACAGCTCCACCTTGTACCCCAGTCACCAGTTTTCTCCCCACAGAAATCACAAGTTTGGGGGCTCTCCTCTTCCTCTTCATCCACAGACCGGCTCATCGTCAGAAGCCTCGATTCCCTCAGGGAGCTGCTCATCCGGAATAACTGCCAAGCTCTTTAGGGCGACCCCATCCACAAACTCAGAATCCAATCGAGACCCAAATCGCAGATGTTGTTGTAGGCCACACCCAGAGCATTCCACCATTCCACAACTCCAGCCGCCAGAAGTTGATGCCGTGGAAAAAGAATCTTTTGAAGTTGATCTTGATTTGAAGTTCGATTTTTGTTCACTGGTAGAGCACCTTGAAGAGGATGCGGATCATCAGGCTGCTTCCCCATCAATCGCCTCCCCCGGCTCCTTCGACCTTGACCAGCATCAAGCTGCTGCAGTTCCAATTGAGCCTCATCTGCATCAGTGTCTGGAATGACTGCAGTCCTGACGTGCATGACATTGTGCTCGTCCTTGGTGATCCACCCAGATGTCATAAAAGGAGATGGACCCATGAGCTGCATCGATCGAAAAGGGTTGGACAAAGGTTGTGCTCCGATGCCACCGCTTACACTTCACTGCCACTTGAGCTCCAAACCGAAGCATTGGTTTCATAGTAAGACCAAGGCGGGACACCTGCTGACGGAATCTTTCTTCGGCCACATGTCGAAGAGCGCAAGGCCAGTAGGCCTGGTCCACACTGCTCTGGTGAAGAGCTAACCTCAGCCTTCTCTTCAATTGGTGAAGCTCCGATTCGGCTCTTCCGTTTCCCTGAGGATCATCACCACTGGTCATAGTTTGGACCATCTGACGGGAGTCACACCACTGGCCGATCTTTGAGTGCAAAAACGATCGCTCCCTGTCAGAGTGGAGACGCATGATGTTGACTCCAAGAAGGCGAAGTCTGGCATGTAGCTTGGAGAGAGCTGCCACCAAATGCTCCACCTTTCGGGTCTGGACTGGCTCCATGAGGGTGATATTCTGGACCTCCATCGGAACAGCAAAGCGATCAATGTCCGCTTTCTCGTTCATAGCTTGAACCTGCTCTTCAGGAACCAGCTCCACTTCCTCCTCCAGCTCAGGCATTTCTGGGACCTCTTCCAAGTCCTCGTCCTTCACCTCCGGGATTTCTGCAGCTCCAGGAAGATCCTTCACTATTGGCACTGGCACCACCGCCACCATAGCATATCGACAGCTCTTCCCAGTTCCCAAGTCCTTTCCGGTGCAGTAGGGGCCCATCACATCCACTGACATTGTGAAAGCTGAAGAAGCGTTGTTGCTTCTTCGATGCGGCTGCGACATCCCCATTGACTCCAAGCAGAAGCGACAATCCTTTCTAAAAGGAACATGCTGCTGTCGAACATGGCGTCTCCAGGCAGCCATATCAAGCTTCCGAAGATGCGGGTCTGAGTTCACCTCCGCAATGTCGGCCTCCAAGACCTGCAGATACATCTTGAGTGACTCCTTCACTGCAGCCACCAGGCCAGGGCTCCACTCTGCCCATGATTTCGATGCCATGATCCGTTCACCAAGACCCCCTTGGATAGCAGTTGTAGCACCCCCTCCACGGAGACCTGACAGTTGGGAAAGATCTGGAAGATTCGTGGCCACCCCCGTTGGCTTCCTCCTCCGATGTCCGGTTTGACCTTGGTCGAAGGCAAAGTAGGTGATCCCTTCCTTCCCAAAGAACTGGTTGAGCTCCGGAAAGTTGAAAAAGCTCGGAGTGATTTCACCCTCTTCACCCTCCAAGTAGTCCTTCGGATCCTCAGGCGATTCCATAAAGAACCCAGTCGGCACCCTTGAAGTGCGGCAGTCGTTGGATTTTTTCCACAGGGCCAGCTGCTTCAACATGAGGGCACTGTCGCTGTTGGTGAGCTCCACCTCATAGGCATCCAAGTAGTCCAAGCCCCATCGGAGGTTGTCTCGGCCACGCAACCTTCTCGGTCCTGGCGGACCTTTGTTGCGAAGCCTGCTCACCGTCCTGCATGGCGGACCCCCAATCACGGCCTTGATCAACCCGGCTTCAGCCAAACCCCACAAGTAGGCCCACACCCCAGGATTGTGCAAGTTGAACTGAGATCCCATAGCCGTGTCGATGCAGAGGCATTGGTAGTCACCCCATACCTCCTTGGTCCACGTGCCAGGGTCTGATCCCGAGAAAAGGTGGATGATCACCCCTTTGCAACTCCGATGCGCCCTTCTCTGCCGGCGGTTCCATGGGCACGACCACACCATTGGGTTCTCCCCCTGACCTGACATGAACTTGAGAACATCTTCAGGAACTTCAGGGAAATGCTGCTTCCACCACACCCGTTCGGCCTCTTTCAAGTAGGTGCCCAGCTTCTCCTCAGTCTCAAAGCGATGAAGCATCTCCAATGCTTCTGCCCTTGGCATCACTGGACATCCCTGCCTCATGCTGCGGTTGACCTGGCCATAGGTCGGGTGGGTAATACGACATCCATCAGCTTTCCAGGTTACCCGGTACCCCTTTGAAACCAGCATGTGGAGCGGAAGGATCGGCTCGACCTCACCCAGCGACAGGAGAGTTTGATGTTGCCTCACCCGATACAGGGTGGTGCTGCCACTCGCCAATTCCACCTGCACCTCCACCAAGGACTCAAGCTCGTCGGGGCGGGCTCGTCGCAATGCATGCGTGGCCCCTCCATCCAGGAGCGCCCAGCGACCAAGCTCTGAGTCAGGGTCCACCGTCACCTGCTTCAGCTTTATCGATTTGACCGATCTCAAGGATTTAAGAAGACCAGCAGCCTCCTTGATCAACTCCGATGCCACATCTCCAGTCGGCTCCAAGCTTCGAGAAGGCTCCTTCGGGATGTCCCCCTTGACCGGATTCTCATCCTTCCCATTTCCCTTGAAGTTCTCCTGGATAGCATCTTTGATGACCACCTCCCCCGGAACCACCATCGGCTTTTTCTCCGGAGTGTCCTTCTCTTTCCCCTTGAGCTTGGCGGTCTTTGGAGTTTTCGGTGCACTGTCCTTGACCTTGTGCGGACAGTCCTTTTTCATGTGAGCTTGAGACTCACAATTCCAGCAGCGACCTTTTTCCTGGTCATGACGAAAGGTACATGCCTGTCCCCTTCTGCATCCCTCATCACTGCGCCAATACCGACAAGGCGCCTTGTTCTCAGTCCCACTGACCACCACTGGTGTAGATCCCGGCTCAGTAGTTGGAACCTGAAGAGCTTTCACCACCGGATTCCCAGCTGCCGAAGTTGTAAAGACCTTGGCATTTGTGCTCAGAGCTAACTCCTCAGCCTCAGCTTGCAGAATCTCAGCGTAGTCCCAGATAGAGCCCATCACTGGACGACTATCCACTTGCAGCTCTTGTCGAGTTGATGAAATCCGATATCCCACTTGGCCACCACCTGCACGTCCCAGAGCATCAGCCATTTTTCCCAAAACTCCAGAAAGCACCACAGGATCAGGCAGGGCCAAGCGAAGTTCATTGGCTCGACCCAGAAGTCTTCTCCAAGAGCGAAGACCATTCAGCAGATCCGACACCGACGACCCGATCTTCGGCTCGGTGATTTGGCGAAGCAAAGCAGCTTTCTCGGACCCACCACCAGGCTGGAACACTGTGTAAAACCTGAAGAGGATCCCTGTAGCGCTCAGCGTTCTCGTAGCCACCAAGTCCCTCTTCACCGACTCTGGAGCTGCGGCCAATAACATTGAGACCCCACGCTGTTCCACTCGTTGAAATTCACCAGGAATATCCCCCTCCACGGGTCGTAGGCGAAGTCGCTCCACAGGTGTTGCCACCAACCATCGTTCATAGAGCAGCTCAACCTGATGTCGAACATAGAGCCACCAGTCCCGAGAGTTGAGACCAATGTCGCCCATCTGTGGACCTGCAAGAGCCATCCAATCACCAAAGGCCAGTGAAGCCCCATCAGAACCTGGCACCGGAAGGGCAGGAAGCTCATGGCTTCTCAGAGAGTCCTGAATCCCATTCTGGGGACCCCCAATGAAACCACCACCATGAAGTCGACCATCCAAGCCCGGAGGTGTAGCCATCCCTGGAGGACCATGACCAGGTGTAGCGCCTTGACCAGCACAACCTCGATCACCAGCTGCCGGAGTTGACATTGATGCCATCCCCACTCGATCACCGCCGCCTGGCGTTCCAACAGTCCCCAATCCCGGTCGTCCACCTTGGGCTGCTTGAGAACCTGCTTGATCCCCACCAGAAGATGCCGAATGATAGGACCTGGAATCCGTCCCCACTCCGTCACCTCTCAACTTCCGGATCTCCATCTTGAAGGCCTCCTCGGCTTCCAGCAAGATCCTCCTGCGAATCCTCTCCATCTCAGCCTCTTCAGAGTCCACTTGACCCGTGCCAGCGGCATCCATTGCCGGCTGCAAGCTCCTGGCCGGAGCATCTCCTTGAGGAAGAGCTTGACGTCCATCCTGACCCAACTCAGCCTCACGCCTAACACCAGCGCTCCAGAAGGGGTTCACTTCCACCGTGCTCCTTCCAGATCTCACCACATCCGACCCAGGTAGACGACCTCCTTGATCGCCAGCTTGAACTTGGGCAGAACGTTGAACTTGTCCCTGACCGGCATGTTGAAGGGCTCGACCATCAGCATCCCTGGGACCCAAAGTCAGATTTCGAACCATGGGAGCCAGCAGTCCCTCAGGATCCTGAGCAATTCCAAAGTCCAAAGGCAGGTGCACAGGCCTTGGGACATCAGTCAAAGCCCCACGTCCAGCACCTCCACGAAGATCACCAGGATTGGCAGCAGCTGCGGGACCTTGCACCGTCCCTTCACGTCGGACTCCAGCTGTCTCACCACTCTCCGGCACAACCTTCAGACGTCGAATCTCAGGCCCCGAAGGCACCGATGTCGCCCTCAGCCTCGATCTTTCTTCTTCTAAAAGAGCATCAAGGCGACGATCCGCCACCCCAATTTCCACTCTATTCCTTCCACCATTTCCCCGATCATCCTGCCGCCGAACACCATGATCAAGCAAGCCAGAAGAACCGGATCCACCTCCTCCTCCATCAGCTCCACCACGTCCAGAGGGGGGGTTGCGAGCGTCTCCAGGTCTATGTGCTCCATCTTGCAAACCCTCCCCTCTGGACCTCGAATTTTCCCTTCGAAGCCGCAAAGTCGATAGGGCCATTGCTGAAGCACCAAACCTCAGAAGGTTGGGCTCATAACCTGTGGATGCACAGGTCAGTGCGGGGGGCTGCGCGCCCTTATTTCTTGAGCCATGCAGCGAAGTACGCAGCAAGTTTGTGCGTGTCATCCTTGTGACAGGNGGTGGCCATGCCAAGGCCATGCTAATCTTCTCTGTATCGTTCCAAAAAAGAACTTGTTACACTTCTCGATTTCAAGTGTAGGATGCTTGATCATCCACAATTATATATTCTGTTTATATATATATATATATTATGTTATTATATATATATATATTAATATACATGTATGTACATAGTACGCACACACACACGCATATATATATATATATAATGTACATTGGATTAGTTGCGGGGAAAATCTGCGGGCAACCATTGTTTTCATCCCTATTCGGTGTTTCCTACAGATTTCCAGGAAACACTTTTGTGGTTGAATATAAATATGTATATATATACACACATACACAGTATATGCATACCACATGCACCCACATTCCCTTGTAAACGCTATATTATGCTGGGTTTTAATCGATTCCCTAACCACTGAGCTGCTCCCATGGCCCATCTAATTTGAGAATGCCATCATGGGAAATACTCCAGGATGGGCAAATTTTTGGGTTTGTAAATATTTGTCAATCATAGAGAATTATATATGTATAATACATGTATATATCCACTAAAACATATTTCATACATTTGAATTTGTATTGCTTTATATTTAGCAACAATGGCGGGGAAGCAATGAGTCAAACTTGGGATATCTTGAGATGTAGCTGGTGCTTTCCATTCAAGCTATCTTTTGGCATTCAAAGGTAAAACCTATATGTTGTTAGTTTTCTGTCCGTTTCATGTCTTAAATCAGCCGTTGTGCCACGTCAGTGTATGTCTCTGATGCCTATATATATATATATACACACACATTTTTCGGTTTCTTTGGCCATTTCTTTTAGGTCAAACCAACCACCATCCAGCCCGCACTGTTAGTAAGCCTGACGATCATAAGTCTCCGATTCTTAGGGTATCTCCTTTAACTAGCTAGGGAAACTAAGCCCACAAACACATACCAGTTGCTAATCATCATTGTAGCCAAGCCGAACGAGTCTTAGGATGATCCTCCTGTTCATACCGTTGGTTCATTTTCCCATCATATCCCCAGAAGAGCCCCCGGAAACTGGCAATTTTCAGACACAGCCAGGCGAATAGGTCTAGTTATGTCTCTTTATTCATATTGTTCGTTATTTATCTTTATTCATCCCAGAACAACATTCCACAATATCTCATCATATTCCATCACGTAATCCACAACATATTCCCATTACTAAAAGAACTGCAATTGTGTGTTGCCACCAGGCGAACAGGTGAACAAGACGGCTTCCACCTCGCGCACGCGCGTGGGGCGCTACCTGGATGATCAGCCAGCCAGGGCCCCGCGGGCGCATGTGCCTTGCCTTGGGGTTGGGGCGCCTGGGGCGTACCCGAGCAGGTCCATTTATTCGAGCCACGCACAAGGAAAGGCCCCTTCGAGAAGTAGATCTGTTTATCACTCGTTGGATTGTTTTTCATGGAGTCAAGTTACAAGTGAGGGGCCCCTTCCTGCAGTTTTGCGAGTGTTTCCTTTTGTATACATACGACTCCGCATACTTGAGATCCCAACGCAAGACAAAGCTGTAACTAGTAGAGAGTCTGTGTCAGAGACAAACGTTGCTAGGGGAAATTCTGATGACTTGTCCAAAACATACGCTTGGAACAGTTTAATTGCCGCTGAGGTCTAATTTTTTTTCCTAATCTTCTCATGTTTGGTGGTCAGTTTCGGCAAAGTGGAGCTACATGTAGTTTTCAAAAAGGTATGTGTGGGAACCCCAATGTCAGAGACTTGCTGCAGGGGTTGAAATTAACGCATGCTGTTTCTGGTATATCATTGGGGTTTGGGCCTACCTCAGTACATTTCTCGCAGCTGGGGCCCAAAACTCATGCAACATATCAGTTGTGGGGGCCAGAACTCATTCATTTGCCATGTACTAGGTTCTCGGATTATCCAAAAAGTGCTGCAGGTATAGTTGTGGTTCAAAAGTGTATTTCGGAAGTGAGAATCACCAGGTATCATCAAATATCAAACATCATTGATATCACCAAACGGGTTTGTCCAAATACAGGAAATTCATTTTATTGCAATCCTTGTGGGACAAATGATGACAACGTACCAAACTTGAGAGGACCCTATTTCAGAAGAACCCACATATGTCAAGAAAGATCCGAAAGTCTCAAAGATTCCAAGAAGGTTTGAGATACTTATCCCGTTTTTTTGATAATCACAGAAGGTATCTATTCCAATATATATATATACACAGTATAATCAGTATATACATATATTTACACTGTAGATAAATGTAGATAATATGAGATAATGCATATATATATATGTTATGATATGACATATCAGGGACATATTTGGGATATATCAGGGAGATCCATGACGTTTATCCCAGTGGCATCTCTAGGTCTACGGTGCCAGCGGACGGGTGGACTTCTTGCGGAAGCTGCCGGCGGACGCTGGGCGGAGATGGTAAGATGTGATAAAAACCATGGGAAAATCATAGGAAAAATATAACTTTTTTCATGGGGAAGATGAGAAAATCCATGGGCAAAAATGATGGCTTTATGATGGAAACATGATGGAAATTATTGAAAAACGATGGCTTTATGATGGAAGAATATTTTTAGATTTTGGAAATGATCGAACATTGTATGCAACATTTCGGTCATGATGGGACAATGATGAAAAAATGATGGGACATGAGGGAACATCCGTTTTGATCATGATCGAACATGATGGAAGATGACTGACTTCCCGCATTTGGGCACTGCCCAAAAAAAAACTTTTGGTTCGTTGATGGCAGTGGATGCTTATATATTTGCATACGTTCCTTGGTTCACGGGGATTTGTGAACGAATCCCATGTGGAAAACCATGGCCGCTTGCGCAACACTTGGGGAAGTGGGGCCTTTGGAGTCGCTTACGTCATCGCCTGAGTGGGTTTGTCCAACAACTGTAGCAGCCTGTGGTAAGTGGCCGTGGCAATGGACATTTCCAAACTTGAATAGAAAAATCATTGATACGAATCTATGAAGGAAAGGGGGATGTTCCCTCGCCAGGTGAGATTTCTCCAAGTGAACCTTGGAGAAGTTGACGGCCATGGTTTGTCCAATGGACTCATTGATGGCCATTTAAAATGGGGAAAACATATGAAAGGCGATAACTGAGTACTTCAGATCCATTGCCATGTTTGATCAACATGCCGTCCCCAACACCTGGTGTTCTTAATTATTCTTTGGGAACACCAGATAAGTCTTTGAGGGAACACTTCAAACATGATTTGGTTTGAACTTTTGGAGCAGTGTTCAACCCCCTCTGTCTCTCCATAAACCTGGTTGGTTAAGAAGGGGATTCCCAGTTCATGGCTTATGATTAGTGTAACCCTTCAACTAATCATCAACCAACCAACCATTAATTAAGAAAACATACCCCCCATATTTTTGATGGCACGGCCCCATATTTGGTGGGCGAATCTCCTCGGGTTGCACGCAGCCACTGGTCAAACTTCACCCAGCTGCGAGGACAGCTTGATCCCATGCGAGGAAACATGTCCTTTCTGCGGTGAAACAGGCGCCTCAAACCAATTTTGTGGGTAAATGACAGAAAAGTTTCGGGGGAAATGCTTGATATGTTACCCGTTGGTCAATTTCCCTTCTTTGTATTTCTGGAGTGTTGGGAGCAAACATGTAACAGTGTTGGGAGCGATGCGATGGTGATTGAAAGGGGTTGTCAAAGTTCACCTGGATGTTCCTGCAGGGTTTGCGGACCGGAGTTGATTGGAACGGAGATGGAGCAACCCTGAAAAATAAGTATCTCGTAGGAGTATGTCATTCAGTCAGGGTCAACGTGCTCTCCTGGGATTTTCATCCGAGTAAGGCTCATCTGATCCCCAGATGCTGGCAGGATTTCTGAGATTACCACTTCTGCCAGTTTCTGTGGATGACTTCCCCTAGCCCTATCTTTGTTGATCGAACAGCCCAGTGAGCCAGCTAAAAGAGGTATGTCAATGGAGTTGTTCGCTCACGTTCCCTTCAAGAATCCCTTCTCCATTGATATGAAATACCCCCAAACGAAGCCCCGGTAACCATAGGTATTGAACCATAGCTATAGTGAAATCAATCCATGAACTTTAGCTAATCATCCACTATCCATATACAGTGAAATCCATTACCCTCTGGTAAACAGCCACATAACCATGGGAAAATCACCATTTTCAATGGGAAAATCCACTATTTCTATCCATGTTCAATAGCTACGTTGAATTTACCAGAGGGTAAATCATCATTAATCCCATTAAAATCACATTAAATCACTATTTTCCTATGGTTTTCCCATGGTTTCCTAATAATCCCCCTATAGCTGCGGTTTCCCTTAGCGGAGGCCAACTGCTCCGCGGGGAAGTGCTGACGTTGCGTCCCTGGGAAGCGGAGCTGGAGGATGCAGCTCGGATCGAGAAATCGCGGGGAATTGCTGCGGACAACGCAAAAAAGTCCCCAGGAATGTGTGGAAATCGCATCCTGGAAATAGGGAAAATGTATTAAAATAGTTACTGCTTGAAGTTGGTACTATCTTGGGTGTGTAAAACGTCTGATTAAGCATCACTTTCGTTTGTCAAGACGTATATCTGGCGAATTCCTCAGCTTGTGTCGGTTGAATTCTCCCGCCTTCCTTGAGATTCAACAGAAGCCCCGCCCTATCTGGACCCCAGGCAGAGTCACTTCAAGACTGTGAAGATCATGCGTCGAGCTTCCACGGAGCCTTGCCAAGGGCACAGATTGCATAGATTGCTACCTGGAAGCCCAAACTGCAAGATATGGTGGTTCCCTCAAAAAAACATTTGTTTTGTAAGGAACATGTAGGGATTCTTCATCACCAAGGGGAAATAAGCACGGCTATTTCTGGTTGTTTGGGGTTCCACGCGTGGCCAAAATTTGACAACACCTGAAGCAAATTGGATTCTGAAGCGACCCAAGAAGGCAATCTTAAACGGAAGTGGGTAGTGTCAACCCAGGATTCATCAAGTTCCAGCGTATTATTGTAGTATATTCTTGTGGGTTTATCAAAATTGCAATGATTGTAGTCATGAATCATAAGTCTTCTCGGCCAATCCTGGTGACCGATAGGTTAAGGGTTAAATTGTTTGCTGTCATGATGTTTCTTTTTTAACACCCAGCTATGAAATTAATTGGGTATGTGCTCGTAACTCCTGGCAGCGTACCTAAGATATGCCAAAAACTTACCCTCTGGTTATTTAACAGCTAGAAACCTCCATTTAGTTCGGGGATTTTCCATGGCTATGTTAGTCATAACCAGATGGTAACAGTGACATGTGGATTTAGCCATCAAACAGTGGAAACCAAAACATCAACAAGCAGGATCTTTTTTCGCAGCGATGAATGGGTTGATGTCGGGGCTATCCGTCAAAAAGTAAGGGCCACTGGAACCATTCCACCTTTTGCAGTCTAACTTTGGAGGTATTGAATTTTGGCCTATTCTGTTCGGTGGCCGACCCCGAATCTATGCTCTTCATTGGGGATCCTCCCAAAAAATGGCTGAAAACAAACAACTACTTGAAACCACCAGGCCGATAGTACTGATCTACGGTACTAGTATGGACTTAAGTTAAAGCATGTATTGCGGGAATTCCGTTGATATTCTGTTATATTCCCATAATATGATTTAGTCTAATGAGAATATAATGGGAATAGCCTGTATTTACATTACAATCGAAGGATGTTTTGAAAATTATATTTCCATTCTACTTGGATTTCGGTTGGTGTAAACTCATTGCTTCTTACTAAATTTTCATGAAACTACCTTTCACAAAGGTTTACCAACACATTTACCCATTGTATAGTGCTGCTTCAATCCATGTTTTTCTGATCAAATATGATTCAATCATTTTGTTAAGACTCAATTTTCTTCTGATCATATCCACATTTTGACTATTTAAGTCAATTTTATTTATCCAAACCTTTTCCTTCTGAATTCCGTGTTTTTCTTGAATATATAATCCCAGTTCTTCCTGATGAACTCCAAATTGTTTTGCTGATCAACTCCAAATTGTTCCTGTTTTTGGTTGGTCAAATCCAAAGTCTTGCTGGTAAAACCTTCATTTTGTTAAGTAGAATCAGCGTTTTTGATGGTTTCATCGGTTAAATCATTGTTTAAAATGGTTATATCTCAGGTTATGTCCCAAATTTTGAATGGTAAAACCAGCCATTTTCATATGACGCAGTAATTCACTCCCATTTTCCTATGGCAAAATCACCAGTTGGCCCAGGAAGCCTCTGGCTGTGCCAGCACCACTTGTGGGGCTGGCGCCTGCGCCGTGCGGGCGTTCCGGTGACCATGGACTGAGACGGACCGACGGAGTGAAAACGAGGAAAAAACCATGGTGATGTGACCATGCTTGACCTGAGAAAATAGGGATTAAATCATATTTATCAATATCTAACACATATATACACATATGATCTAGACATGGTGATTTAATCATGTGTAAGCTAAAAACATGCAAGATATGGGTGGAATTGGTCAAGATATTTCTTTTGTTTTTATGATTATAACATATAACCATCACCTTTTCAGGGTCAAGTGCTGCTGAATAGCCTGCTCTTGGCCTCCTTTTCCCAGAGCTACGTGATCCACACCAGACCTACAACAATCGAGGTGATCCCCAACACATGTAAGTTGGGGATGTACACTAAACCAGTATTTTTGCAGTCCGGCAAATCTGTGTAAATCTATGCTTAACATAAGCCACCTAGGATAATTTGAGATCGAATTTGTGACGATCTCATTTTCCGCTCCTGCGTCAAAGTTTTACCAGGAAGCGCAGTCTCTCGCCCCTTCAGGGCCCGAAAAAAAAAAACACGCGAAAAGTGTCAGGAAGGTGCTTTGAGGGCTGGAAACATGAATGCTTTAACCTTTGGGTAAAACAAACATTGTCGATTTCTATAGATTATCTACCTAGATGAAATTTCACGGGTTGAAGATAGATTCCATTTCCAGTTGCAAGGTTTGGTTGTCAGGTATGTTAGTATTCCTATACACATGTTTCACCTTGGTAAGTAGATGTTTACAGCCCAATAGTATTTCTACAAGAAATGGCATGTTTCCTTTGGTACCCTCTGGTCTCATCAAACATGGTGGGCTGTTGGGAAGTTCCCAAACCAAATGGAGGTTTTAATGGGAAAACCATCATCTATGAATGGTGGATTGTCCATCGCCATGTTTGATTACTATAGAGTACTTATCTGCTACCTAGTCTTGGGGTTTTCAGTTTTGCCCCACTTCAATATCTTCGCTCAGGACCAGCCATTTCGAGCCGCGTTTTGTAGTTCCCAAGCATGATAATTATGGGTTTGGGTCAAAATGAAACACCCCAAGATTGGGTAGGACCTCGCATGTCGACACGTCATTTTCTCCCGCACAAAGAGGTTTAGCTCATGAGTAGCTCGTGGTTTAGGTGGGTTGGAATCCTGACAATTCAGCATGAACAGATAATCTACATCGGAGACTTAACTTATAGTGATGTAGATTAGTGAACCATGTAAGTAAGTTAAGTACCTTAAAGGTTAACCATCACTAACCATCTAGATAATGAACATCTAAAGGTACGAACTAGTGAACCATTCGTTCATTCACTCAATGCATCCCAAGAGACTCCAAGTCTGAAGATTTCATGGAACCACCAACCAACACCAGAAGGAACAAGAAATCATTGTAATGTTGGTAAAACAATAATAAACCACCCATTTGGGAATGCTTTATACCAACCATTTATGGTGATTTGGGGGATGGTTTATTATTGTTTTACCAACATTAGAATTATAAATCAATAAAAACTGGGCTATATCCTGGAAACACCAACCAGAAAGCCAGACACACTGTCCAACGCTCGGCCAAGGAGGGTACCTCTTTGGCCACACGTCATGCGGCGGCTGTGGTATCTCGGCAGTCGGCAGTCACCTTTAGTCGCGAATTTTGCGAAATTTGGGATCCAAACATATTGGATGCGCCCGAAAAGTTTTCTTGGAGGGGAGCCTATTTTCATGCAAAAATCGGTTCTGGCCGGCCTATAATTATCGTGGTAGGATTGCAAGACATCGCAAGTCTCCAAAATAAGATCGATAGGCTGTGGTAGCTGGTCATTGTTTGGTAATTTTCTGGTCGTATAGAGATTGAATCTTCAATTGACTCACGTCTTCTGCCCCAGAACCCTCTATATAGTTCCCAGAAAATCTAAAGCCCATGAACATATCTGGTGGTCCCCCATTCTGACCCCCTGTTGGAAAGAAAACAACATACTTCGTTGGCTCAACTCCCCTTTGTCCTGCCACAGTCCGAATGCAAGCTATCTTAATTAATTACGTGAAAGGATCTGGATTTGTCTGAAACTACTGTAGGTGGACGAATTATTCAAATCCCTATAGACATCCCTACCCCCCATCCTCCCAAATATCAATGTTATTTGTCTTTGCAAAGCATGGCCACGAATGGACGAAATAAATCAAACTCCTGAGGACCAACATGGAGACATAACACAGTAACATTGAAATTCAGGGGGCCCGGGGGAAGTTATACATCATGCACCAAGGGTTTGATTTATTTGTCCATCTACTGTAGCCCAAAGTCTCGTGGTTGATAATTTCCCGTTTTTGGACAAAACTATAAAGATATCACATCGATTATACATCCCGTTGCATATCCATGTAAATATCTTGTTACTACTAGTATGTTGGTTTGTTTCCCCACAACTTTGGACGAAGACCAGATTTGTTAGTTGGGCCTTTTTCTGTATCCAAGCCGCCCAACTAGATTTAACATAGCATGTGTTTGGGATGGTAGTTGCCCTTTGGTAATCAAACATGGCAATTGAAAATTCATGAAATATAAATGAATATGCATGGTTTTTTTGGGGTTTTGGAGGGAACATCATCTAGTCTATAAAAGATAGATTCGCCAGCATGCCATGTTTGATTACCACAGGGTCGTTAGTTGCTTATAGTTGGTGATATATCCCCACAAGGCCACAAGGTGAGGTCCCGCAGTTACGTTTGTTGGTTTATAAATGCTATTAACTATAGTTACACTGACCATAAACCCAAGTGAATCAAGAGATTTGCGTCAGCCGAGCTACCGAACCGCCCTCCAAGGTGCCCGCCACAGAAGTGCGCTCGCTGACCAACGCGCTCTTAGAGTACAAGACCAACGTCGAGACGAAGGCGTTTCCTTCCACCAACGTGGAGCCGAAAAAAGACCTTTGTAAGTGGTCAATAGCCATACTTATGATCCATTGAGACATGATAATCCGCTTAGGGAACTTACAAACCCTGGATTCATAACTCCTAGGCTTTTTCATTGGGGGTACTGTACCGTTTGAGTAGCAAATCTCATCGCGTTTTTTGGGGAACCCCCCTAAGAATCAACCAGGGTTCTGCATCCGGGATTGACACACTACAGTACCTCCATTTTTTTTTCAATCATTTTATGTAATTTTTCCCCTTCGTTTTAGCTGTGATATATGATATTTGGAAGGGGACCATATATATATTTTTTCCATTTTGGCAAAGTTAGACAATTATATTTTTGGCGGTGAAAATACTGATGAACGCCTCACTTAAAATGTACGAAACGCCAGTTGGGTTGGTCTCAAAATGGGGTATGCCCCAGTTTGTGGCCATCAAACATGGCGAAACCATGAGATTCGATTTTTGAGGCAAAGCGATGTTGACTGATCCTGATCCTTATGTAAGCTCATATATGGGTCTGTCTGAAAATGGGGTATATCCCCCAAATTGCAATTTTAATGGGGATAATCGGGATAATGGTAACACTCCATTGGAATTGGGGGTACCCTATTTTCAGACAAACCCATACCCTTTGGTAAACTAACATAACTATGAAAAATCACCATTTTTCATGGGAATTCATCCACTATTTCTATGGCCATTTTCAATAGCAAACTCTTAGTTTACCAGAGGGTAAATCATCATTAATCCCATTAAAATCCCATTAAATCACCATTTTCCTATGGTTTTCCTATGGTTTTCCTATGGTTTACCGACCACATCAATCCACAGTTCCCACTTCCGCCAGGTGAACACGGTCACGTTTCAGGTGCAGACGGTCACGCAGGCCGTTGAGCTCGCGGATGGCGTGACGAATGTTGCCGGGGGGAAGCCATTGGTAGTTCAACCACTTGTGTACCGGATACCCTCTGGTAATTTAACAGTTAGCTATTGAAAATGGCCATTGATAGTTGATTTTCCCATAAAAAACATCTTGATTTTCCATAGTTATGTAACAGTTTACCAGAGGCTACCGGATATCCCATGATTCTAGATAAATTCATATAGGAAGCTCACCTCACTACGATGTCACTGGAAGGTGAGGTTGGTGAATTGATGAAGATTGGGTCTCCAGTGGGTAGGGGGTTTCTTCTGAAGGGGATTCATGATGGTGAAACCGCTGAAAGATAAGAAGGGGATAGCGCGATACCTTCCGGACTCTGATTTGGAGCCCCAAACTTAAATAGTTTTGGACCATGACTTTCCAATTGAACATTGCAATGCTCGGAGTTCCATGCGAGAGATTTTGGAGTGGACGTGGCTGCCACTCAACCATCATGTGTCAAACCCATATGGGTACCATGTGTGCCTTCCAAGGTTGGCTCTAAGGAGACAAAATACTTTCCTGGGTACAGTATATACCCTCTGGTGAACTAACATAGCTATTGAAAATTGCCATAGAAATTGTGGATTTTCCCATGAAAAATGGTGATTTTCCATAGTTATGTTAGTTTACCAGAGGGTACTTCCTTCAAGAGCAAAACTTGTTTGGATTTATCAGGGAGTTTCTTGGCTCTACTTCCTGTAGTGTTTTGATCTGCCACATTATGGCAGATCCATGTGAGCAGGAGCGATGCGCATGACATAGCCGCCATCACTTCGCAAGGGATTACAACACTTGGTGCTAAGGTTGCTTCGCTCAGAACTTGACTGTAGCCATGGTTACTCACCGCTTGCAATTCTAGTGATGATTATTGAAGCAATCTCTCCCCCTCCTTGAAATATCAAGTACACCCAAGCGAACCCCCTGGTTAAGAATTGGATCTGTTCATTTCTGGAGCCCATTTTCAGGGAATTCAATATGGGTTTGGCTGAGAACAGGGTGCAAAATCCCATCATCTTCCCCAGTCAAGTGGCCATATAATCGGGGGTATTAGAATATCCTGTTGGTTTAGGGAAAAAACAAAAGTAAATCATGGGCTTTACATGTTTTATCCGCAAAGATATAGGAGTTGCCGCAAGTTGCGGGGACTTTCCATGAATTTTCCTTTGAACATACTGGGATGCAGAGGCAGCAAGGTCCTGCTCTGTCACCACTTCGAGGGTCGCCCCACCTAATACGTGGCTCATAAGCTTATATGGGTTTCTGGAACCCATTTGTAGTATAGATATGGGATAATCAGGGTTCGAGTTATACCCCATTTTTAGTGAGTATAGCAATACTTAACCATAGTTAGCCCATCTATAGGTGGGATAACCATGGATGACTCATTTATAGATGGGATAAGCCACGAAGAAAGGGGACTTACCAGGGTTACGATCACCAGTTACTGATGATCCTCCAAACAGCCTTGACCAGGTCCCCAATGGCGGCGGAATTGTGATTCAGGGCCCCTTGGGCTTTGAGTTCCCGAACCCCTGTCAACCGGAGGCGTTGTTCGGGGCGCTTGACCTGACAGTTCACGAAACATGGGAATTTCACGAAGCAAAAATGGGGGGAGTTTAGAGTTGATATTTTTGTTGATTTGATGTAGGCCAAATTGGTTTACAATTTACAATTTATAGCTTGGTTTAGCATGTTTTATGGTAATATAGTCATAATATAGTAATTAATATATCTATAGTTGGATATGGGCACCAAAACAACGAACATAATGTTTGGGTTTCACCTAAAAAAATGGGCGTTAAACTTGCACAATGGTGGGTGTAAACATTCACGCTTGGAGGTTGAGTAACCGCAAAGCCGGGTCTAGGCTGCATACATGGAGATATAGTGTCCTAAATGATGGTGGTTTAGGTACATGGGGTCACACCCAATTTGGTCTATGGAGATAGTTGAAATCTATGAATTGAAAGGGAACCCTCCGGTAGTCAAACGTAGCAATTGGAAATCCACTATAAATGATAAATGGAGGTTTTAATCGGAAGATCCCATAGAAATGGAGGATTTTCCATTGCAATGTTTGATTGCCGGAGGGTATTTTGGAGGATGAACATCCACAAATCCCAGCTATTCTTGGGTTCACCCGGGTGCCTGGTTTTTGACCCATGGATTGCCTGCTGGGATGTAGGGGAGCTGACCGGATTCCGAGAGCTGTTGATGAAGACCATAGGAATTCACTAGGACAACGACAACATTCTACAAAAAGATATGGAAACATATTGAAAGTCCACCATGAATGTAGATGATTTCCAAACGCGACACAGATGGATTTCCACATTTTTTGTATGTGTACTGGAGAGTATTCATGTTGCGCCCCGATAGATATGATGCTTGGCAAGAGGAATCCCAAAGTGACCTTGTTTCAGGTTGGTGAAATAATTTAAAATAATCATTACAGCCAGTGAACTGGTCTTAAGAATCTGCACGGAAGCGGACAGTGGCTGTTGGTTGTCACAACTCACCTTGGCCAGCTCAGCCCTCCACACTCTCAGCCTTGGAGAATGATAGCCTTGCCCTTTGGCGGAGTGGAGTTGTATCTTGGCATTGCCGCAAGATGCGATCAGACCCTGCGCGGCCTGACGAACACTGGAAGCAACTGCTACCTAAACACCACCCTCCAAGCTTTCGCGTCGACCTGAGTTGAGACTTTCCATTTGCTGTTGAGAGCTTGGAAGTACAAGAACTTGAGAAAACCGCGTGCGGCAAAGAGAGATCAATCAGCTAATCTCTACTCTAAATCCCTTAAGTCTTAACTCCATCGAAAGCTAATCAGCTAATCTCTGAAGCCCTGTTCTTCTTTAGCTGATTAGTTTAGAAACAGTTCTTTTCAAAATAAGCATGGCCAAGGGATTGCAAGTCATTCTGTAAGGATGTCGTCTGCTACTAAACGCGGAGCATTGCAAGTCCTTCTTCCCTCACTTGGTTGATTACAAACCGACCCGAAGATGTTTGCTGAAAAGGGGCTTGTTGAGTAGAACATATTCCCTCAAAAAGTTTCCAGGGACACCAGCAATCCCCAAAAAGATGCCGGCAAGTGTTGACTCAGGATGTTGTTAGATCATCGTTACTTCATATTTCCAGGTTTCCAAGTTCCCACCACTTTTTTACGGCGCCAAACGAGTCGCCGTTTGAAAGCTTAGATGGGTCGGTTCATTGGACTGAATCAAAGGACTCAATCCCTTATAGTCAACTACAACAAGGTGGTGCCCCGAAACGTTAGCTAAGTTGGTGCAAATAACTCCAATTTCAGTAGGGTTTATTGTAGATATAACGAACTAGTTACGAACTGGTTTATAAACCAACAAACTGGGGGGCACCACCTTGAAGGTAAGGTAAGGCCGCTATTGTTGATTTGGTTTCACCCCATTACTGTACCAAGAAGTCGAGTTGTATCGCCCAACCCAACAGTTTTCACCAAGCTAAGCGTCAACTTAGCTACAACGGGGGACTCGCCTTGTAGCTTTCACACGGACTTCATTGGATTCGAATCGTAATTCTAGCTCCCCACCCCAAAAAAATGATGCAGGGTATGATAGGCCATGCATGATCATGTATTCTTTTTGGATTTGACAATGTTCCATAAAATCAATTTGTGTATTGACCATACCTTTTCCCAAATGAATATATATATATATCCATGTTATATACCCTCTGGTAGTTTAATGTAGCTATTGAAAATGGACCATTGATAGTTGATTTTCCCATTAAAAATGGTGATTTTCCAGTTCGCAAACTGTGAGTTTACCAGAGGGTATCCCACAAAAATCCCGACAATCTCCCTACACTCTCCCCATCATTGCCTGCGAAATTCCCCCACATTTCTCGATATTTCCTGCAGGCAGCTGCTATGGCCCGTGGATCGACATATCAGGTAGAACCCATTGCTGGAAAGGTTATGAGGTTGGGGCCCTCAGCTGGTTGTGAGCAGGACTAGCCAAAATGGAGACAGGTGGACTTCACCAGCAAGTCCCAGGGATGGGTGGCACCGGAGCCACCGTTTTTGTTGGCCACACAGAATTCGAGCGATTGAAAGTCACCATGGTGAATAAGTAAATCATATATCATCACATATATATATGATATACATCATATATATATATATATGATATATATATATATGATATATATCATATATATGATATATATATATATATGATATATATATATGATATACATATATATATGATATATATATATATATGATATATATATATGATATATATATATATGATATATATATCATATATATATTATATATATGATATATATCATATATATATTATATATATGATATATATCATATATATATGATATATGATATATGTATCATATATATATGATATATATTATATATATATGTATATATATATCATATATATATATACATATTATATCTCATATATATATATATTATATATATGATATATATATATATATTTATGATATATATATATGATATATATATATATATGATATATATATATGATATATATGTATATGATATATATATATATATATTATATATATATACATGATATATATATATGATATATCTATGATATATATATGATATATATATATATATGATATATGATATATATATATGATATATATATATATATGATATATATATATATATATATGATATATATATATATATGATATATATATATATATTATATATATGATATATATATGATATATATATATCATATATATATATGATATATCATATATATGATATATATATATATTATATCATATATATGATATATATTATATATATATCATATATATATTATATCTCATATATATATGATATATATTATATATATATCATATATATATATTATATCTCATATATATATGATATATCATATATATATATCATATATATATGATATATATATAATATATATATATATGATATATAATATATATATATATGATATATATATATATGATATATATGAGATATAATATATATATATATGATATATATATATGATATATATATATGATATATATATATGATATATATATGATATATATATATGATATATAATATATATATATGATATATATATATGATATATATGAGATATAATATATATATATGATATATATATATATATATGATATATATATATGATATATATATATGATATATATATGATATATATATATATATGATATATATATGATATATATACATTGATATATATATATATGATATTTATATATGTATATATATATATATGTATACATATCAACCATTTTCATCCATTTTCCCTATAGCTATTTTGAATTCCGAGAGGGTGAGGATCAACATCAGAAGAAACATAAAGGTTTGAGCAAAACTGACGATGTTGTGATGATTATTAGGTATTGTTATTGTTGCTATGTACATGATAATATATGATATATCTGGTATATATATATAACATATAGAATATATGATACATTACTATATCATTGCTATCATGATTGTTAATTCAATCCCCTACCTCGAATATTACCCACTAAAAACCCTGGTTTAGTATTACATCTATTCATTTTGGGGTCCTTCATGGGAGTATTTCATATGATCGAGGGATGGGTGAACTGGTGAGATCCAGAGATGTTTTTTTTCATTGGGATGATTCTTGAGCGAAAATCCAAAGGAAACCAAGTCCTTCCAATCAGACATGGCGCCAACCCTGAATTTTGCTGGTTAAACATGGTTAAACAATATTAAACCTCAATTTTTGCTGGCTAGCTCCCCATTTTTGGTGGTAGAAATCTCAAGTTTTGCTGGTGAAAATCTCCATTTTTGCTGGTTAAATCGGCATTTTCGCCGATGAAATTCCAACTTAGCAACGACCACCGCCACCACGGCCCCCAAAAAGCCGATGCTCAGTTTGCCCAGCGATGTGGTCTGCAGCTTCGAGATGGGCGTAGCGCCAGCAGGGCGTTCTACCATCAGGCGTCGCGGGGAGGGTAGAGGATCCACGGATCATAAGTGGATAAACCTACCGTGATTGGGGATGAATTTTCACCACTTATTTATAGTGATACTGTGGATGCTTGCGAAATCCTGCACCACCAACAGGATGGTTGAAACCCTAGAAATAATGGGATTTTGCCCACCTATCAATCGGTGCATCCACAGTATGGGGGATGGTTTACGAAATTGGGTTTACCACATCAACCATATTTCTGTATAGATGAGAGCCGAGAAGACAGGGTCGAATCCGATCACCAGGGTTATGAACTGGAAAAGCGATCCGTGGGATGATCCTCCAAGTAGGGACAAAATGGGGTAAACCTGCAAGGTGGTGCCCCCCCAGTTATGTTTGTTGGTTTATAAACCATAGTAACTAGTTCGTTATATCTACCATAAACCCTAGTGAAATTGGAGTTATTTGCACCAACTTAGCTAACGTTTCGGGGCACCACCTTGTGGGTTAGATCTGAGTGTTCAACCAACAGCTCAAAATGGGATTATCATTGGGATTAGGGGGATATTCGATGGACTATTTATGTCTATAGTGAACTAACATAGCTAGTGAAAATAGCCATAGAAATAGTGGATTTTCCCATTAAACATGGTGATTTTCCATAGCTATGTTAGTTTACCGGAGGGTATATCTATAGTCAAGAAATTGCATGGGGGTGTCGAAGCAACCAAACATCGAGTACTTTAGCCTACAAAAAATGGCCAAGCAACGCCGCAGGACTTGGGTTGTAACCGCAAACATGGAGGGTTACAATCCACAAAAAAGGGGATTTAACTTAAAAGAATGGGGGTTATGATTAATGTAAACTGGAGTGGTGCAAGATGAACGGAGGGGAGGACCTTTTTGAGCCCCTTGGTCTGAGTTACTGAGTTACAGTAATTTGGGTCATGGTATGTATCACTATTTGGTGGATGGCCACCCTAGTTATAATCAACCGGGACCTTGATGATAGCTGTAGTGCAAGTGTGGATATCCCGCAGAAAAAGATGGATGGACGACTCATGGGCTTATGGGCATGATATGGGCTTATTCATTGGCAAGGCCTCTCAAATTTGTAGCAAGACACTCTGACATCTAGAGGCGATGTTTTTCCACCTATGCTGCCATACCCGGGCAAATGCTTGTGATGTCTA
Organism: Symbiodinium sp. clade C Y103; assembly: GCA_003297045.1. Classification (NCBI taxonomy): domain Eukaryota; class Dinophyceae; order Suessiales; family Symbiodiniaceae; genus Cladocopium; species Cladocopium sp. clade C. The sequence continues at coordinate 86,491 of BGPT01001468.1, forward strand.
TCTGGTGGGTGGTTGCAATATGTGGGAGTTCCAACTATATCTGTTTATTTTGAGCCATACCCTCTGGTAAACTCACAGTTTGCTATGGAAAAGCACCATTATTTTCATGGAAAATTCACTATTTCTATGGCAATTTTGACATAGCTATGGAAAAAAATACAATTTTTAATGGGAACATCACCAATTTCAATGGCCATAATGTGGGTAAAACAATAATAAACCACCCATTTTGGAATGGTTTATACCACCCATTTATGGTGATTTGGGGGATGGTTTATTATTGTTTTACCCACAGCTACCTGGCGCTGAGATCATCGCCGCAGGATTGCTGCTGGAGCCTCGGGAATCCCGCCGCTTGGCCGCAGGAATCATGGTCATGGCTGGGAAATGGGCGAAAACAGGCAGAGAAGTGGGAAAAACCCCTAGAAATATATAGGAAACTCCACTATAATAGGAAATATATAGGAAAATCCACTATAGTTTATCTCTATTTTCCTAGAAATAGAGCTTTTAAATGGAAATTAGGAAAATCCACTATAAATAGAGGTTTCTAGCTGGGAAAATCATCGAAGTATCTGGGGCAATGTTCCATTTGCCATGCTTGATTCCCAGAGGGTGGCCAATTGACTTTTCGTTGGTGACTAGGGTAGTTTCTTGCCGCAAAAAATTGGAGGAATCAAGGGTGGCTCTCTGTATCTCTCTAGAAACACCAAAAAACAGAGGGCACATCCACATCTAGATTTCCATACAATCCGGTAGTCATGTCATTGATGGTCAAATCTGTCAAGTCTCCTGATATGAATCGTGGTATGATACTTGGATCATCCCACGAATCGTAATTGCAAAACACAATCCTGGTGATTGCAAGTCCCCCTTCAATTCGTGGAAATGATCCCATTTGCAACTGGGAGATAACTCCACAAAAACTCAGCAGTCACTAACCAGTCACTAGCCACTGGCCCTCACCGGGATCATCAAGAATACTTGGAGGATCAGCCCCTGGCTTGGTCAGTAGGTCCCCTGGCACTACGTCGTACGTGGTTGGAAAAAAAGCTGGATGAAGAAACATGACGAAAAATCACCAGCCTTCACAGCCATGACAGCCATTGTTTGGATCACCAGTACCAGTTAAGAAGTGGGTATCTAGATAGCGCATATAGCCATGTAAAACCCAATGCAGCAAACAACGAAATAGCTGCTTGTAGCCATTGCGATATGAGATAGGCAATATAGCCAATTGTTTAAGCCATATAAATCCATACAGCTACATAGTCAGTGGCACAGTGGCCATTTCAGGAGCTGATCTATTGGAGGTATCTACCATGTATACATATATACATCACATATACATCCATCTAAGTATGGTCTAAGTAAGGTCTAAGTAAGGTCTAAGTAAGGTCTATGTAAGGTCTATGTAAGGTCTATGTAAGGAGATACCACCAAGTTCTATGGCTTTTAAGTGGTACAGTCAGTACCTCTATCAAAGAGGCTCCGGTTAAACGCAGATTTTGCTGCTCCAGCTCCAGGATCTCCGTAGCTTCTCCCACCATCTGGCTATGACTAACATAGCCGTGGAAAATCCCCGAACGAAATGGAGGTTTCTCGCTGGGAAAATCATCCCATTCTCCATGGCTATATTAAATAGCCAGAGGGTATAAATATCACTTAAATATATCTATGGGATGACATGGGTGAACTCTGGCTTTTTTCTCTCACTTACGATTCGTGGGGTGATCCTGCAAGTGGGTTTGTCTGAAAATAGGGGTATCCCAAAATCCTATGGTTGATCATCATTTTCCCAATGGCCATTTTGGGGGTATACCCTATTTTCAGACACACCCATATGGTGGACTCTCAATATGTGTAGATTCTTATTTTGCCACCTCCGAAGCTTGCGATTCGTGGGAAAACCAGGCCGGGCCTCTACCGCTTTCAGATCCTGGGGAAGAACCCCTCGGCGGTTCCTTGGAAGATTTTTGACCTGTGAAGTTTCCCTTAAGCCACAAAGAAAACCAAAACAATGGAGAAAAAGATGGCTTTCTGACATATATCCTACAAAGATCTAATTAATTCTAATTATTCAACTATGAGCAGGGGATCAACAAGCCCGAATCAAAGAGAGGAGCAGGAGGACGTCATGAGGCGCCAAGGTGAACCAGCAAGTTGAAACAGTTTATATGCAACAGACCCATTGGCTCCAGAAAAAATGACATGGAACCTCCTCCCGACGAGGGGTGGGAGACAATGTTCCACGACTAGGATTTCAATCCATTTTTCGAGTATCGTAATTTTGTGGGGTGTGCTGGGAAATGATGATTGGTAAGCAGGGAAATCATCGAAATCATCCCCAAGAACGAAGCCTTTGTTTGTCTTCAGTCTTCAGCGAGTTTTGCCGCATGACCCCGTGCTTTCGATTTGTTCGCTCAGGTTATGGCAAACCCGATGGACAACACCAAGTGTCCTGGTGGAACTCAGGAACAGAAAGATGAATCTAACATAATATCTACTCAATGTGTTTTACATATTATTCATTGTCCATGTTAGTGAAAACACGTTGTAATGTTTTGAAACGTTAGCCATACCATTTCCATTCAAAATGTTCCAAATATTCATTGTTCATGTTATTTGGCATGGCTGATATATGTTTTAGATGGGTCGAAACCACCGACCAGAGATGATTGTGCTGTGGTCCCCTGCAATTGAATGGTAGAAAAGCGGATTCAAACCACTTACTAATCATCTTGAGGACGGTCCCAAACTCCCAATCTACTTGTTTCTTAGGTATTTTTCTTGCGGAAGAGTATGTTTCTTATCCGGTGTTGGGCAATGTTTGGATTCTGAGGTATGCCAAAATGTGGATGGTTCAAAATTACATAATTATTGAAGCGTCAAAACACGTGTGTAAATGGGGTTGTCTTGACAGTTGGGGAGCATTGGAAACTCCGAAATTTGACCATGGGAAGAAACAACTATGGTTGCCACCGGATCCACATCTTGGGAAAAACTCAATCTCCTCACCTTCTAAAACGACCTAGGAACCACCGGATTTTGGTCCCCAGATCGTCCATACATGGCATGATATGTGAATAACCCCTTCCCCCTGACGATAGATAACTTTCTGGAAACCATGGTTTACTCTTGGATCATTCATTTGCCGGTTCATTATTGGGGTATCGGTATCTACTATTAGGAAGATGGGAAACTACACACGCACCCCCCTCAAAAAAAACATGCAGTGATGTAGGCAAATCGATCCGTCGCACCATGGATGGTTCAGATGACGATATTCAAAGCTTGCGTAAATTTCCCATTTGGGCGGATAGGCATCAATCCATCAATAGGGATTTCACACACACACACACACCAATCAAACAGGATTCCGATGGTGGGATGGATGACCATACCCAATACCCTCTAGTGATCCAAGATAGGCGTGGAACATCGCCCGTTTGTAGTGGTTTTCCTTTGAAACATGGTGATTTTCTCTAGCAAACTGCCAGATTAGCAGATGGCACCTGCAAATTTATCCAGATTTATGCAGATCAGTTTCTGGGGATTTAAGATCCAATTCGAAGGATTCCGGTGGAATGAAGCATCCCCAAAACCACATTAGTCCCCTGTAACAACTCACCATGGCAAGGCCGTGCAGGCGACAGTATTGTTGGGACTTCCACTCTTTGGAGGTCTGGCACTGCATTGGGCAGCGCGAATGGACTAATCCGGCTAACTAGCAAAAACTATTGGGATTTGATGATCAAACAAATGGGGATGTATCCAGCACATGAAGAACTTCAAATTCATTTTTGACAATTTTCTCATGGACTAAACTAAAATATGTAACTTTGGATCAAACTGGGGTGATTCGCAGAATTGGATGAAGGCAAAGTCTACCGGAAACCCTTTCTGATCTTCCCTTAAACCATCCACATTTGAGTGATTGAAACAACAAGACTGTTGATTGCACCAAACGGGGAGTGCACCAGCAAATATGTGGATCGCAACAACTACAATGAAAAGTATGTGGTGGTGTGTTTCTTGCATTCACACTTGGGGAGACCATCTTGAGTTCTTGACATCTTCGCGACAACTTCAAACCAGCAAAGATTCTGTTGAGTTCTCTTGTTGGCCACTTTTGATTTGCTGGGTCTGGGTTGCCTCAGTTGCCCCAAGAAGAGGTACCCTCTGGTAAACTAACATGGCTACTGAAAATTGCCATTTATAGTGGATTTTCCCATTAAAAATGGTGATTTTCCATAGTTATGTTAGTTTACCAGAGGGTATACTTGCCTTTGAATGCGAATCAAGCGATCCTTGCACAAACATCTGTACCCACTAGCAGTGAATTTCTTCCTGATCTGGAAGCAAGACCCTAGACTGACAGGCTTGCACAACAAGTGGTCAATGCACAGAACATGGTCAAGCCGGCAATGCAGTGCTATTTTAGATATAGAGTATGTATATATATATATAGTATATATAAAGTATATACACATTATATTTTCAGATAATTTCAGCATGTTTTTTGTGTTCCTCCTTCTCCTTCTCATCCTCATCCTCATCCTCATCCAGCCCAATGATTTGCAATGTTTTTGACCATGTTGCCCATATTTGCTCACATTTCAGAGTCCTAACTGCATTTTTCACCATATTTTCCAATCTTTGGAGGATTTATGGAAACATCCAGCCAGGGCATTGACAATCAGCAGTCAGTTTTAGTGATCACCAGTTTCAACCCAATTCGTTGCCACCATCTTGCCTCATCGAGGAACAATTAAGGACATCCCGAATTGGTTCAAAGGAACACCTACAGTACAGGAGACCCTAATATTTGGGGCTACAACAAATATGCCATGGCCAAGAGTTGGAAACAATGCTTTCAACAGTTGCCCCGCGGTGATCAAATATGGTTCGCTGGGAACTCCCCTCATAATTCAATGGAGGTTTGAATGGGAACATCAACATCACCTACAAAGCGGGAATGGTTATTGCCATTTTAGATTACCCTCTGGTAATTTAACATAGCTATTGAACATGGCCATTAATAGTGGATTTTTCCATAAACATGGTGATTTTCCATAGTTATGTATGTTTACCAGAGGGTGTACCTTCCATAAATCAATCCAATTCCGACTATGGAAGACCCCTACATGGCACTCTGGAACTGAGGTTCCAGGCAGACCAGGTTTTCCCGTCCACTTTCAGGTTCTGACCAATCATTTCCTATATGTTCGACCATATCCACCTATAGCTATATTTAGCCATATTTAGCCATTTTTACCAAACCCAAATTCAATAGTTCCACACATATCTAGCCACATGCATCCAACAATTTTCCATATCTCGCCATATGATACCCATATCTGGCCACAAAATTCAAGCACCTTTTCCCATCCTCCAGGTGCTGACCAATCTGAATTCGCCTTTGGATCAGAAGATTTCGGTGCCTTCCTTTCCCATCAACGCCAAGATGGTCGAGGCCGTAACCCTACGTTTGTGTTGCCGGATTTGGTGAAATCCTTTTGGTGGAGATTTGGGGGATTTCCTGAAATGTAGGTACCCCAAAATGGATGTTTTTTTTTTTTGGGAAATCCGGATCGAAAATGGATGATTTGGGGGTAGCCCCCATTTTAGGACACCTCCATTTGATGAGCATCTCTCATTGGGGTTGGCCAAAATTGACCAAAAAAAAACGGCTCGTCCATCCCCTCCACAACTCCACCCTGCCAGGCGCTGATGCCAACGCTCACCCGCGATCAACAGGCCCCCCTCAGCTTGGGTTCAGACATTGGTTTGTTGGAAACTAATGGGAAAACATGAGAAAACCATGGGAAAACTGGAAAACCTACAATTTTATACAAATTTGATGATGAATCATCAGATCTCCCTAAAATTTCATGGCCATGCCTGGGTGGACGAAGCATTTGGAAGTTGATGATCTCCGTAGGTGGCATCGCCATGCACCCCTCATACAGGTTTCTGATGTTTTCTGGATAGGGATAGTGTTTATTTGTTGAAAGTATTTCCTTAAGCAAATCCAAGCTCAAGCTTTTGTAGGAGTTTCCGAGGTATTTGCAACTGAAAACTGCCTAGATCACATCTCCCGACCGAGGCAGCCACAGGGCGTGATGCCTCTTGACAGCAAGTGGTTTCAGAGATGACAATCCGTTGCAAAAGGTAAGTTGGACCCCCCCCAAAAGAGGGATTAAACCACCACTTAAATGATGATTTGAGCAGACATGCCTTGTCGTAGCCAACAATCATGGGATTGGCTAGCCTGATAACCAGCATGGAACCTCCAAGAGTCATGGATTTTCAACATCATTTGTCAATAAAACTGTCCATACTCAACCTTTGTAGTTCTTTTTCTTGTCATGACCGCTTATTCATGTCTGTTTTTTGGGGGCTTCCACCATACGCCGTTCAAAGTAATGCACACGATCCATACACAAGCCGTTAAACCAGCAGTTGGTGGTCATCACGAGCATTCGTCAACCCAGGAACTTCCTGTTGGGCCCAATGTCGCACTATGCAACAAGGGTCTTACCACTTGGAAATGCAGCTCCACATATGCAACCGACTAGCTTTATCATAGTCTATGTGCATCAGTTGCATGACGTTTCATGAGGCTTACAAGGTGAGGCCCTGAAGTTGTTGGTTTGAAAACCCTTATTAGATAGCTATAATTGCCATAAACCCTATAGTTATTGGAAATATAATCCAACTTATCCATTGAATGGAGGCCCCACCTTGTACTTTCATCTGGTTTTGTCCACGGTTTCTACCCGCCAACACCTCCGTTTTCATCGGCTGAGGATCGACCAAAGAGCCGAAATCCGTTGGTTTTCTCGCGGGGGCGCTCAGTTGTTCTGACCAATGGCGCCGCAAATGGTGGACGGTCCTGCAAATTTCGGTCAATTTCTGGTACCCTTCGGTAAATTGAAATAGCTATGAAGAACCAACACTTTCATAGGCAATAATAATAGGCACATCATCTATACATGGGCCATTTTCCATAGCTATGTTAGTTCACCGGAGGGCAATGAGTAGAAACCATGCCACTTTGCGGTGGAGGTCAGTGTGTTCCAATGGATGACAAGGAGCTATCCAGGTTTGGAAAAACCCTCGGATTCAAGTTGAACATCAAGACATCTACCATTGCCGGTTCTTCGGTTCTTCAGCACAGATCAACCCATATCCTTTGGTCATCCAACATGGTACGGGAAAATTCCCTATTGCTAGATTTCATTGGCGATGTTGTCCTCTTCAAACATGGGGTTTTCCTTTGATCCATGTTTACCCTCCGGTAATCAAACGTGGCAATGCGAATTGAATATCATCTATAAATGGTGGATTTTCCATCGCCACGTTTGACTACAGGAGCGCAGCAAAAGGTGGTGCCCCCCAGTTATGTTTGTTGGTTTATAAACCATAGTAACTATAGTTATATCTACAATAAATCCTAGTTATTGGAATTATAAACCAACTTAGCTACAGTAACTAGGGGGCACCATCTTGCAGATGGTATCTTCAAAGAACCCCTCCGCATCCCTAGGTTCAAGTTGGCGAACACCGCTGTGTTGCCCTCTGAAATGATCGTCAGGCCAGAGATCCGTGGTGAGCACAACAGCACAACTCGTTGCGGAAAATGGGCTTTGGGATCAAGCCTCTGGTAAACCATAGGAAAACCATAGGAAAATGGTGATTTAATGGGATTTTAATGGGATTAATGATGATTTACCCTCTGGTAAACTAACAGTTTGCTATGGAAAAGGATTTTCCGGCTAAAAATTGTCATTTCCCATAGTTATGTTAGTTTACCAGAGGGAAAATCATGACCACTTCATCTTCCAAATCCATTTTCCAGGTTCTCATCTGCCTTTTGCCCATGCTTTCTCTGATCTCTCCATGTCCATGTCAATCCGAACTTCGGATCATCCGAGCACAGACGACTGCCTTTTATCTTTTTTGTGCTCCATGCCCATAGATCATTCTAAAAAAATACTGCCAAACTGATCCATTCATGCATAATATTCATGCAACTCTCAGGCAAACAAACCAGCACCAATAGGTAACTGCTTTGGAAGTCTAGGCCTATTACCAGTTGCTGGGCCCGCACCTTCGGGACCTTCGAGTATATAGAGGATTTCCACTTGGTGAACCATCCATCTGTTTGACATCAGTATTTGCAGATATTGGTAGTGGGTAGTTGCGGAATATGAGTAGCCATATGACACATAATATACACAACATATACGTATGTATGTATATATACTTTATGAGACACACACACATGTATATATATATATATTATAAGGTATACATATATAATATAAGGTAAGCCAATACACTACTTCCCTTTCTGGGCTTATCCCATTCCAAAAGGCGGGTGAAACTCGCGCACCTCCGCACCTCAGGGCACCCCTGGGCACCATCTTCCGTGAAGACTGCGGCGAAGATGTGGAAGTGCGTCCCACAGAGGCCCGGGACCGATTTCAGGGGCCAAAATGGTGGGGATTTTTGCTGCCCCAACAGAATTGGTGGTTGTTACCCTCTGGTAAACATACAGAAAACTATGGTTAAAATCACCATTTTGAATGGGAATTCATCCACTATTTCGACTGGGCCATTTGAAAAATAGCTATGTTAATTCACCAGAGGGTACACACTCTGAACAAAATTCGGCAGGGCGCCATGCAAGATCTGAAGATTGAAAAATGTCATGGGAAATGATCTACCGAACAAACATCAAGGGCCAAGAACGCTTACCACAAGGGAAGAGTGACCTGTGGGCCCCTTCATGGCAAAGAGATAACCCACTAGAACGATCAGACTAAGGCTGATTGAACATGAACACATTACAATTAATTATTCACAATTCCCAAGAAACTACTTGTATTTCAGACACCTACACCTGAACATAGGGTATACTACCAGGTATATACCCAAACAAATGTGTTGATCATCATGTTCCGCAGTGAAATTGAAAAAAGTGGTGGGTCACCGCTTCTGTTCAGACACACCCATGGTTCATCATCATTTTCCACCACGAAGTTGTCATATTTTGTTTGTCATCCAGATTAAATGGGCATAAATCCCAAAATCGACCATTTTCGAATGGTTGTGGTCATCATTCTTCCACATGAAATTGCCATAAGTTGCATGTCATTATCCCCCCATTCTGGGACAGACCCATCGGCCACTGATGACCAGCCCGCTGCGAGGTTTTTGGCTCGGGTCAGGCCTTACCTCCGGAGTGCGCCACACCTTCTAAATGGCCATTCAAGAGGTAAACTGACAATTCACCATCAAATTTGGGATCCAAAGACGGAATTTCGGGATTCACCTGGAACCAATCTGACCAGAAGCCATATGAAAACCATAGATTCTCCATCTCCAGCTCCAATCTGAGAAAAAGCAGGTACGCCGTGTGGCCTCAAGGGGTTTCCATTACGAGTTGCCGCGGTGAGGGCCCGGACGCAAGGCACGCGCCAGGGAAAGTGGTCTCAGCCTGTGGGGAATGACTGAGAGTTTGCAATGGATATCTATGGATCATCTTGTCTAAATCATTTATAGATGTTGTAGCCAATGGGATTAATGGTGCATTTATACATGATTTACCGGATTAAATGGGATTAAAGTGGATATTATTGGGATAATAATAGGGATATACCCTCCGGTGTCATCAAATGTGGCTAGCTGGAAAATCCCCGAACGACATGGAGCTTTGCAATGGGAAAACCAGCTATAAATGGTGGATTTTCCAGCGAGCCCTGTTTGACTATATGATATATGATAGGAATATCATTAATATCATGGGCATGTTTTAGAACATTATTTCAAGAGTAACCAGCTTGATATGATATTTGGACCTGAACATGGGATATACCTCAAAAAAAAGGTCACAGAGAGTAGGGGAAAATGATGATTAATCAATCATTGGAATTTGGGGTACACTGTTTTCGGATGACCCCCCATGGGTTTCTGGAAACATGAAGGTTTGACTATCAAACACTGGGACCTGGGTTTGTCCAAAGGTGGGGAATGCAGCCAGCTAAAGGCAATGTTGTTTGAAGGGGAAAGATCCGTCGAAATTGGGGCACTCCATTGAATCAGACAGCCCCATATGGCCATATAAGTTGCATTTATTTGCTTGGTGGTTGCAACATTGAAAAAAAAGTCGTCCATCCAGAAAGCTGGGATGATGATGCCCCATGGCTCATATTTTTGAGGATGAAAACATCAAGCATAATCTTTTATATCCCTTTATATCCCATCATATCCCAGTATTGTAATCCCAGTATATATCTCCCCATTTCATGTTCTTTTTGGCTGCTAAACATCTGTTGTGCCAAGCAAGAACCCGTATTGGACCAGCGACCATCGGGGTGAGCATTATGCCATATAGTGCCTATGTATATAGTTACACCCAAAAAGATGTGGCAATTGTATATACATATATTTATACATATATATATATATGCATATATATATAATGCCATATAGTAACTCCCTATATATATATATATATATATATTACCTTTCTATCAATTTCTATCTTTGGGGGGTTACTACATAAATTATATTATATCCAGATACATACTTTTGGATGGATTATGTGCGACCTCACGTCGCGACTTTCGTAACAACGTTTTTATGATGGGAGTTGGACATCCCAAAATGGCCCAGAACTTTTCAGAGAAGTGAATCATCATAATTACCAAAGTTTACCAAACACACAGTTTGCTATGGAAAATTGCCCTTTTTTTTAATGGGAAAATCCACTATAAATGGTGATTTTCCATAGTTATGTTAGTTTACCAGAGGGTACAATGTATCCATGTATTACCCTCTGGTTATTTAACATAGCCATGGAAGCCATGGCCGATTTATAGATGATTTATGGTGATTTACCTATTAAAAATGGTGATTTTCCATGGCTATGTTAAATAACCAGAGGGTATATATATATATATATACATGTAAATGTATTATACAGATGTTGTAAAAAAACGGGCATCTATCCCACTATATCCCCATTAAGTCTCCATTGTTGCTTAATCTAATTCCCCCCCATTCCCCGTCCAACCACCTCATGAACCCACCTCATTGAGCCAATGGGTGATAGCCTCTGGTTATTTAAGCACGCGTTCCAAAATATTTGGAGCAAACTCATTAGATGTTTTGGACGAGTTACCTAGGTAAACGAAAAATCTGATTTTGCTGGTGTTAAATCGACCAGTTGGTTGATTTGGTTGGTTCCATCACCATTTCCTTGTTGAAATCATCCAATTTCGGATACATTTTCTCAAGAATTCGCTTGATCACATCCCGTCAAGAGCTTTGAATCATGTAAAATCCTGTTTTCGGCATTGAATGACTCGACGCATCCCTAAAGTGTGTTTTCCCTGGTTGATATAGAAACAACTGGCCCCTCTGAAGCGGATTCACAGGATCCAGATCGATCCTGGCGTGACCGATGGTCGCTTGGTTTAACCTTTCTGGGGTTGTCTCAAGGTATAGGCGGCCTGCTTGGGGTGTTTATCATTTCAGCAGCTATCACCCCAAATTTCATTATTTGAGCAACCGAAATGGTCGTTTGAGATTTAGTGACCATAACCTCAAAATGACCTGAAATCCAATGAGATTATAGGCGAAAGGATCTTCCAAGCCGTTCCGAAGCCTTTTTAAAGATGTCAATGTCAAAAATAGAATTTCAAATTTCAACAAGCCTTGCTCCTTCCTCATCAAGAAAAACTTGGGCAGATGCTGGTGCGAAGACGTACGGATGCCACCTTAGGGATGCCATGGATATTAAAAAACGCGGACGAAGGCAGTGGCTGCTTCTGGCCCCGGAAGGGAACAAGTCGAATATGTCATTTGAATATGTAGTGAACATCTGGGCAGTGTAGAGTCAGGTGATGTCAGGTGACGAATCTCCCAATTTCTGCGCCTTTCATCATCTTCAGACCTGACCGAGGTGGAGGTCGAAACATGTCGAAACCATACCCCAATTTGCCCAACTTAAAAGCATTCGTGGAGTATTGGACAAGCAGACTAACCCATACCCAAACTTATTGTTTGCTTTTGGGTTTACCACAGTTGTTGGTTAGTCACCTACATCTCCCTCGACAGCTCACAGCCTCAGGTCAATCGCCTGGAGTGATCGGCGGTTACCATTTAGATAGTACAGCAATTTGGGGATGGTCTGACATACATTTATTTTGCTTTCCCAGTTAGATCCATTTCCTGAATTTCATGTGATAGAACCGTGAGAACAGCTAGTTAGAGAATTTAGAATAGCGTTCCCCATTCACCATCCGAGAATCTAAGCCGGAAGAAAATGAGATGATAAGAGGATCCACAAAATGCACCGCTGTTGCCACCTTGGCTGTGTCTGCTGGGAACTCAGGTCTGTTGAGAGAGCTTTTCTATCCCATCCGCGTGGCGACGTTGCACAACCCCACGGAACAACCTGCAGTGAATCAGTTGGGGATCCCCAACGACAGTCGCCTTTTTTTGGGGGTTGAAATCACCAACTAGTCAGACTAGTGATCATTGGTAAATCCATAGCAATCCATGGATTACTATACTATGGGGATACTGTTACTATACTATTTGTATATCTTGCAACTTGATCCATACTCGGGAATATCTTTTATCTTTGGTAAAATCTCTAAGTGTGTTCATCGAAACTAACAATCTTGGCAGTCCATAAACTATGATTTCTTCTGGGTTTTGGGTAGTTCACATGGACCGAGGCAAGGTGTATGAAAGATGCTGAAAAATAGCATCCGAATCTAAAAGTAGTGGTGACTTGAACTCTCTTGGCACCCTTTTGGGGATGGTTATAGATGCGGCATGATCAAAAGTTGGCTTGTATACCCATATTGGTGGATTGTCGTCAACGCATCAATAGAGATGAGATTCATATTACCCATTGTTAAATTATAAAGATTCCCAAGATGGGATTGATGACCGTACACCCCATATAGAATGTTTTGACCATGGCACATCTGCTTATTAACCACTTGACTTCAAGGGTCGACAGTAAGATATTGAGATATTGCACTGACTGAAGAATATAAAAGTAGGCTGACGCTATATCATAGTCAAGCCACCTCCTATTTGGATGAATTATATCATGTGGATTGCAGATTGATTGTGGAGTTTCTATATCTTGTAGTGAACCACCTCTATTATATCCATAATCATCCATGGTTATCCCACGTTTTCAATAGATAATGGACTCATTAATAAGGATTATCCCATTATTAAGGTGGTAAATAAGCTGGGATAATCCATATTATTATCATCCATTGTTATATCCCACGTTTATGGTTATTCCCATCCATAATTATTATCATTTATTGTCCATAATATCATCCATTATATCCATAATCATCTATTATCATCCACTATATCCATAATTCTTATCCATAATATCATCCACTATGTCCATTATATAATATCATATATTATTATATCCATCATTATTATCCCACATGATTCCCAGTGGTTCATTGTGGAGTTTCTATATCTTGTAATGAACCTCTATTATATCTATCATCGTCTATCATCATCCATAAATATCCATAATTCTTATCCATAATCATCATCCATAATATCATCCATTATGTAGCCCTTATATCCATTATATCCATTATATCCATAATCATACATTGTCACATTGTCGTTATCCCACTGAACATTCACCACTTCAGTGGGCTCATCCTGCCGCGCCTGGCTCCACTCAGTTGGACCCTGGACTTCAACGGCGAATCCTCGGACCCCTTCGAAGGCTTCGTTTTGTGGACCTTCACCAGGAGCGGGCGAACGAAATCGATGGCCGTTGCGAAAACATGGGGAAAATGGATGGAAATGGATGGGAATCTCAGGGAAGTCATGGGGAAAATGGATGGAAAATGAGGAGCATCCGTGAAATTCAAAGGAAAATATCTGATGGACATTGATGGACCATGATGGAAAGTATGGGTAAATGATGGAAATCATTAGACAAGGATGCACTCTTCCCCGTAAGGAATGGGATCCATCAGTTGGGTTATCGACTAAGCCACAGGGTTTCAATCAAAGAGCCGTCTGTGTTGCGGTGTGGTGCCCCCCAGCCATAGGTTGGTTTACAACCCCATCCATATGTAGAGATCTTTGCATATATTTGAATCTATTTATGATATATTTGCATATTTGCATAAATTTGGTATATATATATATATGTGTACATACATATGTATATATATATATAAATGACTTATATGTATAATATATTTACATATATGTATATTATATTAGAATATATATGTATATATATAGTTATGTATATATATATAATTATATACACAATTATGTATATATGTATATATATACACATGTTTATAAACCTTTATATACACATTATAAATATATGTACATATATTTGACATAAATCCACATCATAAACCAGTGAGTTCTGATTTTGTTCCAGGACCTCGCTTCTCACCGCCACTACGGGACGATCCACCACCGTGACGGGGGAGCCTTTCTTTGTGAATCCCGTGGGAAACGCCCAGTTCAGAGGGGGGGAACCGGGATTCTCAGCATCAAAACTCGCAAGGTGACGTCATTCCATGCTGACTGCCTCTGATTCCTGGTTGATTCATTGGGAATTTCCATGTACCCTCTGGTTATGACTAACATAGCCATGGAAAATGGCTAATTTTGGATGATTTTCCCAGCTAGAAACCTCCATTTATAGGGGATTTTCCATGGCTATCATGGAGGATGATGATGGTTTTAATGGAATAGTCGAATTTGTAGAATCTCCTATAATCATCAAGCAACAGGGACTTTGAACACAGCTCACCTGGGGATTTCCTGATGGTTTTCCACTGGGCTCCAAAGAATCAGGGATTTACCATGGTTAGGGATTATCATAATACGTATGTTAATATAGAGGTTTCGGACAGTGCTCAACTATTTGATGAAGCATATATAATATAATATGGATTATAGCTTATTTTATATTATAGTCAGTATTGGATGATGATTTCAGTGGACAGTCCACCGTGGCCATTCCGGCCAGCTGGACTGACGTTGCATCTCAAAGTCGACTGCACCCCTGGGATTCGAAACGAGAAACCTTCGTTGTGAGTGTCACCCAGAGTTTGTCTTTTCGTGAGTAGTTCAATTTTTGTGCCTAAAATTTTCAAATGGAGGATCCTTTTTCATAATCCCATTCTATCCAATGAATTCTGACACAAAAAAGTACACCAACATTTTGCATCTAAGCCTCCATCCAACATGGCCTGGGACATCCTTGAGCCATGGGAGATGTCCAGCATCCCAAGCGCTGAGGTCACCATCACTTTCAGACCCAGGAATACGGTACGAGGTCCGGAGCCGCCGGGGCGGAACATGGGGATGAACTCCGGTCCATGGCCATCGGAGCTGGATGTAAATAGCAGGGAAAGCGTGAAGTACATCATGATTTTTCAGAGAAAGCCAGAGATTTCGGCTGAAATTAGAAGGAGAACACTAGCCAACGTTACTCGTCAGCGATAGTTCATAGGGGGAAGTACCCTAAAATGATCATATTTTTTGGGTTGCTCTCTTCTTCAACCGGAAATGGACCTACTGGTCCATTACGAACTTGGTAGTGCAAGTTGAATACCAAGATGAATGGATGATCTTCCAGATCCCACCCTAGGAAAGCCATGTACTTCCAGAGGTTGATCTTGGGCGGAAGCCACATACAATACCGATAAATTATTGAAACAAGTTTTTTTTAAAATCATATATATATATATATAATCAATTGGTATATCAATAAGTACAAGATACATATCTTGAATTCAAGATAGAGACTTGAAATGGAGGGAACGTGTTATGGAATACATCCAATCGGAAAACCATTGGTTTAGCAGCAGCGGGCCGTAGATAATTTTCTTATTGACCCACTCGACATCGGATCCGCTTTGAAAACTGAGAATATTGGTCCAGAATATTCCAGAATGAATCCCTACATAAAACCACATGAAGTCTGACAGCTTTGTCCGGTACTGCACCGTTTTTTTGGAAGGTTTTGACTGAGTTGAGTTGATTGACACCCACATGTCATGAAACCTGCGGGTTCTTCTGGCCAAAGTCACCATAAATAGTGTCTAGCCAAAGGAACCATTCAAAAATGGCCGTTGCTGAATTCTTGGACTCCAGTAACAAACGGAATGTACGAACCATCAATTGCAATATCGCCAGAAATCTTGAGTTTCCAGCCATCGACAGAAATGTAGCTCCAGAGGACTCCAGAGCTGTCATTTCAAGACCCACTTGAAATACCCAATGTTGATGGCCACCCTCTGCTCATTGAATGTAGCCATGGAAAATGATCAACTTTTAGATGATTTATCCACTGGCTATGTATGACCAGAGAACATGACCAATTTCGTGGGTCCACGTGGGTGTTTGAGGAAATGATGCAGTTTACAAACGGCAATTTTAAAACGGGACATGATTATTCACCAATGGATTTAGGGGTGCTCCATTTTCAGACAGGCCCACGATTCCAGAAAAAGCAGGATCCATACGGGCCATACCCAATTAGATACACCATATTTGGAGGGGATGAACATCCATCACCTGTTTGATGAGTTCACAAGTTACCCTCCACGAATCAAACCAGACAATGGAACATCCACCACTTATGGATGATTTTCCCAGCTTGCCATGTTTGATGACATTGGAGGGTATATCCCAATTGTTATCCCAATCATGATTCTCCAAAAATATATCATTTAATCCTATTAACAGGGAAATCATCATTAAATGCCATATGTAAACCATATAAACCTCTGTTTATTGGGGAGTTCCCATATTTCTTACATATTTTCCCATGGCTTTTCCATTAAAACATCCATTTATTTCATGAGTTCACAAGGGTATCAGGGTTTTGACCTATACCCACCGCTAGGAGCCGGTATGATCATCCAGGCGCGACCACGTCAGTCCCGGATGTCACTGAGGAAGGGAGAATCGGTAGGAATCCTTTACCCTTTGGTAAACTCACAGTTTGCTATGGAAAATCACAATTTTTCATGGGAAAATCCACTGTATATTTCTATGGCCATTTTCAATAGCTATGTGAACAATTAGCAGAGGGTAACTTGACATACTATTCCTTGATATAGAATTGATAGGATTGTAGGAATTAATATGAATTTAGATACATGGAAACCTTTAAATCTATCATTATCTATATGAACGCCTGATATGGTTTGCTTTAGATTTTGCCTTGATCCAACCCAATGAGTTGGAGTCAACAAGCACGGTTCCGTTGCTGGGTGTCAGTTTTTTTTTTTTTACGCAGAATTTCCAAAGGTTTCAGCAGGTGTCCTTTGTCCTGACTTGATTGCAGATGTGAGTCACATGGCTTTGTCTGAAAATGGTGTATACCCCCAATTATAGCCATTTAATGGGGATAATGATGATTAACCAATGGATTTAGAGGTACCCCATTTTCAGACAAACGCACATGGTTTTTGATGATCTTTGTATTCACTGCGAATTTTGTGGGGAGGTAGTGAGGCCAAGATGAGGATATATTAACATCATTTCACATCTTAAGGATGCCCTCTGGTAAACTAACAGTTTGCTATTGAAAATGGCCATTTATAGATTATAGTGGATTTTCCCATGAAACATGGTGATTTTCCATAGCTATGTTAGTTTACCAGAGGGTAACCAGCAAGTACAGGCCTGGCGAATCGTTTTGTGATAAAGCCGCTCTGAGACCAAGATAACGAAGTCAGTTTTTCTTTCTCCGCGCTGAAATTTGATCAAGCTCCACAGCCTTAGAAGATGATTCAGCATGATTCAGCGGTATCTCCCAGTACATGAGGAGTGCTAAAAAAAGACGTCGAGGTTTCAATACTAGAATCATCGAAAATGACTTGGATGATCTGGGGGTATGGCCTGGGACTTCATATCGGTTCAAAGTAGAGAGGATAAACCAACGTGGCTTTTACATCAGCAAAAAACGTGGGGATAGAACCGATATGTTCACACCTATGGCCATTTTCATTGGCTAATATGATGTTTTAAACCATGAGATTTTGGGTAGGCTATTTTCACACGAAACCTTGTCAATAATGAAGAGCTTTTGAAGTGCCCATGCCGTTGCCAAAAGGCTTCTCTGCTGGCATCGCAGTTTGGATCAAGCTGTCTTTTTTAGTGTGAGTGGTCTGTCGGCTGTCGCTCGAACCTGAACAGATCTGTAGCGCAGTGAATTCGGCCCCCTTCGCAACCCCAGACCCCTCATGGATTCGCAGAGACCATGCACTTGTTGAAATGAAGTGGCGCCGGCGGTAGCATGTGCTGAAAAAGCCATGCCCCAATGCACTGTTGCGTCAGCCTCTCAGGGTGAGGCCCAAAGGAAGATATCGGGGCTATCCATCCACGATAGAAGTAGATCCTGCTGTGATAATGGTTGGGGGTCAGTACTGAACATGTTTCCTGGGTGACTGGCACTGTGGTTTTGCGGATAACCGAAATGTCACCTTCCTACCATCATGGCAAGTTATGTTACCCCGCAGAAAAAAATATGCCACCGGAATTTCATATGGAACCCAAGTAATTAGTAGAATAGTCTCTAGAATTGGGAGCCTTCTTCAGGTTCCATCTTGAAAGTACCTAGGTTGATGGTGACGCAATAATAACTCTAGTCAGAGTCAGATGGATTTATAGTTTGATTAAGTCCCCCATACAGATAAACATATGACATCATATGACTAGTATGTCATTTGTAATCATTACATATAGCCATAAGATAATCCCTGTATATCATTCCTTAACCTTTGATATATCTGAGTAATTTAATGGTTACATATGACATCATATAACTAGTATGTCATTTGTAATCATTACATATGGCCATAAGATAATCCCTGTGTATCATTCCTTAACCTTTGGTATATCTGAGTAATTTTATGGTTACATTAACTATGTATGCGATGGTCATCGTATTCAACTTTGATTAAATTTATTTTATCATATTTCATCTACAGAACCATTACATAACCATGAGGACAAATATTATTGGGCATATCCATTGGATAACCATTATATACATAATCATTATATGTCCACTACTAATGGCTACTTCCCCATAAATATTCCATAATATTCCCATAAATATTCTCATTATATGTCCGACTACAACACGATTTTTGCTGGTGAATCCCCATTTGGATCACTAAATAGGTAAATCCCATGTGCTAAGGCCAACTCTGCATCCGGGTGGATTGCACGTGGGTCCCGCCATCCCGCCTTTTGGACGACCTTTTGGGACGGTGATGGATGGAGGGATAGATGGTTTAGCCCCCAGTAAGAATACCCTCTGGTATTGCCCAACAGTTTGCGACATAGAAAATGGCCATAGAAATAGTTGATATTTTCCCATTAATAGCATGGTGATTTTCCATAGTTAAGTTATGTTATTTTACCAGAGGCTAACTATAATATACTATAATCATCAATCGACACGTTGATCAAGAAACTTTATATAAATGGCTATAATCTTCATAAAACCGACATGTTTTTCTGCTGTTTCTCCGTTTTTGTGTCTTTCTCAAGCCAAAGAACCCAATACAATGTGAGGCTCCCAAGTTACAAGTTGGTTTATAACCCCATGACATATAGTTATATCATATTATCCTCATAAACCCTAGTTAACAAAGTTATGAGCCAACTTAGCTATCGTTTGGGGGCCTAACCTTGTACTGGGTACTTTCCGAAGTCAACGTGAAACATCCAGTAGTTTACCATACCCAAGTGGAGTTGATCGTCACGTATACTTTGCCACATGATTTCTATGCCATATCATCTGGATCCATGTGTAAAATGGTTGAAACATATTCCACGCTTTTGTGAACACCTACATGAATAGAATCTGAAGCTTTATTTTCATGTTTTTTTCACATTGACTCGTTCAATCTCTTGAGGTTGCAGGGGTTTGCATTCATTAATTCATAGATCATCCACCTTTCTAGATCCATTTAGCAACCAGATCTATGATGGGACTATTTACCAGCATGTTTAGTTCCCAGGTATGAAACTTAGAGTACTTGTACTATGTAGGGGATTGCCTGCAACCCCGAGCAATCAGAAATGGTTGTTTCCCAATGGTACAAGGTGAGGTGTACAGAGTTATAGTCCATTAGGACTCAGAATCTTTTCATAGCAAATGGTTAAACACGAACAAAGCACCATGGCTATTTCTGGTTCGTTGGGGTTCCAGGGGAGCAGTGTTCAAAATCCCTGGTGGTTGATCATTGGTTCGGCGTATATAGTATCCAAATGTATCCAATATGATGAATTATGGTAATCCTTATTAACCGACCACTACAATGAAATGACAGGAAAATTGAACACTGCTCAGGTTCTGATAAAACCCTCTGGCAATTCAACATAGGAATGGACACTATGGCCATTCATGGTCCATTTACTTCGATGATTCTATAAATCTGTGATTTTCCATACCCCCAAACAAAAACTGCCCGAAGATTTATCACCACCCCCAAAATGACCCAGTCATTTTGGTACATCTTTCAGCACCAAGGTGGGCCCTCCAAGCCCATCCGGAAGAGAAGGACGCCGCCAACCGTGGGCCAACTGTGGGGCGCGTTGGGGGGTACCCGGTGTCATCAAACATGGAGATTTCACAGGGAAAGCATCTGGAAAAAGGTGGCTTCTTGAGCAAACCGTTGGATGACACCGGTACATGGGGTCACAACGAACGGTCAAAGCTTGGATTAGTTTAAGCCAGTGCTGAGGGAATGTTTCATCAATTCGTTTTCATGGCGAGAAACATATACCCATTGTAAGAAACCACGTTTATCATGGTGGGATGAGCATATCCCATGACTATGGGTTGGTCTGAAAGTAGGGGATACGCACAAATGGCCACTTGAATAAGGAAAATGATGATAATCCGTTGGAATTGGGGGTCCCCTATCTTCAGACAAACCAATACTTATATGGAGGTTTCCTAAAATGGGGGTACCCCTAAATCATCTATTTTATTGGGATTTCCCATTAAAAACCATCCATTTTTGGGTACCCCTATTTTAGGAATATATATATATACACACACACGCACCATGTTTTGACCCTAACACACATCTGATGATGAATCTTCGCCGGTGGTTTCATTTTGTTTTAGTTATCTTCCACCTCTTTTCGGACGATGGAAAAAAACCTTGACGTTTTTTTTTGGATGGATTGGCACCACCAACCAGAGTCTGTATGATATTGTTGTACATGTATAGATGTTCTACATGAACCATCATGTAGCTAACTAGCTCAGAATTCAAATCATTGAAGCCGGCTTCGAGATGCTCCTCAACAATTGGAGATGTTCTCAACAAAAACATTTAAAACTGATCCCACTTAATGTGGATGAATCTCTTCCCCCAAGATCAAACATTTTCCAAAAAAAAAGCCATGGTTTTGAGTCGGCTCCCTACCTTCTCCAAGACGCCGGCATCACCACAGGAGAAAGATCTCTGGAATTCTCTGGATCTTTTTTGAGATTTTGATGATGTGATTATGATGTGCACAGATGTGAATGGAAGGATTTGTCGCAGCCAGCTATTCGGTCTTGCTTTGAATGGCTGTGCTATGCTGTGTTGTTGGTACCATGAGATGGACGGGCCAATGGAATCCTGAATTAGGTCAGAGCAGCAAGTAGAACTTTTGTCTTCCAAAATGGTTTCATGTTTCACCAGCAAAAATGCCGCCCAAGGTTGGGCAAGTGTAATTTCAAGAACTGCCAAGTTTTTTTCGAAAATAAAGCAACTCGAAAGCTAAGCCTTTCTCTCCCTGTGTCTTGATACTGCATACCTCCTGAAACCCTGGTTTTGTATAGAATCTATTCGGTCTCATGGTCCTCTACCAGCGCTTTTTCTTGGGGGGCGGTATGAAGTTACCACTCCTACACTAGCTAAGCACGAATCACAAATTGCGGGTTTTCTCCCGGTGATAGTTGGTTGGTTGAATAGCAATGCTATAATAAGCTTAATACAATTTTTGGTGTGAAACCACATCGGTTCGCCTGTCAAAGTCGGCTGGTTGTAGCTTCTACTACGTGGGAAACTAGCATAAAACAACCCAGAAAATTGTGTTTCCTGAACAGTACGGTACCCTCCCAAATTTTTTTCTTGGGTTGCTATGACATTGCCGTGTTTCTGTCCCACGGCGGTTTTGATGGTTTGTTGCTGCGAACAGTATCCCAAAAGCCTAGCACGGATGATTTGTTTGAACCGCAACTTGCAAGGACAAGGACAAGGACAAGGACAAGGAGAAAGAAAAGGTGAAGCAAAAACCACAACGACGGCCCCAGTGCTACTGACCTGTTTGTTTCGGGTCGAGGAGTAGGATTGATTTGCAAGGCGCTGGTTCACCGAACCAACTTGCAACAGTTGAGTTAGGTGGAACTAGTTGAGGATTGTAGGGTGTTTTATTGTCCAACAATTCAATCCCGCCGTGAGTTTCCTCTGTAGAGTCCTGACCCCCGGGGTTCCGTTTAGGGCATTTTTTTCCCAAAAAATAGACCTTCAAAATCATGCCTTTTTGAATGTTAGCATTTTACAGTGAGATCATTTTGGGTGTTATATTTTTTTAATCTGAGCCTGGACACCGCACTTTACAGTGATTTTCAGACTATCATTTAGACCCCTATATGTTAGTATGTGTTGAGCCAGGTCCCTCATTTTGGCCAAAACAAAAATGTATAGTGCAAAATGCAATTTACAAAATGAATTTGTTTTTTGTTGGGGGGGTCTGAGTGCCCAAGATGACTGGATGATAATAATAGGGGCTTTCAGAGGATTTTCATTTTGCAGAGGGCTATTTTCAAAAACAGCGGTTTATTTTACCCTGGGTGTTTGCATTTTACAGAGAGTCTGGATTTATTGATTTTACCCTGGGCACCGCACTTTACAGAGGCCAAAATGCTACTTTTCAGTTTTACCACTGTAAAATGCTGACACCCAAGCAACTCCCCAAACCCAAGGGAGGATACAATTCATATATATATATATATTTAATTGTTATATATATATATGTATATATATACATATATTGGGATGTATTGGGGATTATCATGGATTACTATGGATTATGTCAGTCTCATGGGATTTTCATCCAATATATTGGGGTTGTCTAATATATGTAGGAGGGTTTCATTCTCCAATAATCGAATATCTAGGGAATTATCATCATAACCATTTATAACCATCACATCTCCAATAATTCAATATATTACAGATTACAATAGAATCCCATTGTGTTGCATTCCCTCGGTTCATGAAATGGGAATCCCTTATCATATCACCAAGTGGTACAATGGAATGACGCTTGGTGCGGGTGCAGCGCTGCTTAGGTGGACACACTGATGGCCCCTAGCAGTCACAACTACCAGAATTTGAGAAATAGCTAGCCTTTATAACCCATTACAAAATATCTAATTGGGTTGGGTTATTGTATTTCCTTCGGTTATTTCCCGCTTTCAATCCCAGCAGGGTCATGTAACTGCAGTAACCCCCTAAAAAACACATTTTGCAATGATTATAGATTTGACTTTACTATGTCTTTGTTGGGTGTTTGTATGTTTTTGCCTCATGGAAATTGGGGTAGCCCCCAAGTCACCCCCCCCCAGTCCTTCAGCATTTTCGGCAGGTGGAAGGAGCGTCATCAGATTGTCTGGAGCAATGATACACAAGCACCCAACACGCGAAGCACGAGGACCCAAGTGGCCCAAGTGCTGGACAGTGGACGCGGGATGAGGAAGTCGGTGTAATACCTTCTCCCATTGAGGAAGTCGGTGTAATACCTTCTCCCATTACATGACACCTTTTTGTTTTGAAGTATGGTCGTTATAATTCAGAGTATCAATTCGTATTGACCAGCAATATCCCACAACATCGGATATACCCCTTGGAATGTTAGTATGATTCCCCATGTACAACCAACCATGAAAGCTTGAAACCCAGGTTGATACCAACCATTTGTTTATCATGAACCACGTTTGTTTGGATACAAGCCATTTCATTCAAAACAGCAAAAAACAAACCATATCCAAGTTTGCAATAGTTTCTCTTTGGGCGTGAGTGTAAACCATACCCAAACAGAGGGGTTTAGCGATAGGTAGTTTATTACATCACCAACCGCAACGGTCTCGTTTTGGGGGGAACCTTGCCAAAATGCGACGTCCCCTCAGGTCCCCTCAGGTTTTTTGAAGAATTCTGGGGATCTTAGAAAATAACATCTTGCCTTTTTACATACTAAAGAAGCTGAAACAGTAATCTTACATTCTTTAGGTCCCCGCTATAAACCTATAAACTGAGCATTCTCCATAGCTATCTTAAATTACCAGAGGATACCTCAATATGAAATGCATACCCAATCCAAGCAATCCAAGTAGGGTGGCTGATGAAGGTGACACCAAGTTACCTGAAATCTCTATAGCTCGAATATGCCCCAAATCACCGTGAAATTCAGGGTTTCCGTACAAGCCACGATCTTACAACTGCAGGTGATAATGGGGTTTCTAGATGTCTACCCAGAAAATTCCAATGCCTCATTGTGGAGTATCACTACTATGGTTGGTAAAATCAGTCATCTGACTCTCAGGATTGTTGTAGATATACCTTGAACCCCAAACAGCCAGAATTCCATGTTGGTTTCCCCGTTTCCAACCAGAAATGTTATGTCGGGATTCTGAGCCCTACATAACAGGGAAACAACGACGGACGATTGCTATTTCTGGTTAGGGTTCCAGATCAGCATCAACCCCCCCAGCCTCCATGACCGTCCTGAGATTACTTCGGCCGGCCTGTCGAAAAAGGCAGGGGAATGTCCGGGGAATGTTGGGATCAGAGTTGTTGGTTGATCAGGAACTGGGCTATCTAGGATTTATAGGGGATATACTTACTGGTGCTTAGTAGGGAATGGGGGTTGCTGGGATGATTATTAATGGTTATTATAGGTCATTCCCTCATTCCCTGCTAAGCACAAGTAAGTATATCATGATTCATAATATATCTAGTTAGATGGGGTGATCAACCAACTTATATCTGGTAAGACCTTCCCAGACCTTGGCGGTGCAGCCCAAACAAACACCCTACAGTGTTGGGGTTGCAGGATCACTTCAGCTTTTGACACCCAAACTTTTCCTAGATAGCTCTCACGTTGATGTTTTTTGCTTGATCTGTTGCAGGCATAAAACAAATTGAATTCAAGAGAAGACGGTAACCAAGCCTAGCCGGGTACCTCCGACAAAGCCAGTTGGTCTCAACGCTGTCTTGACCTGTGCATGACTTCATCGTCTTCGCCACAAGAGCCCATGCTGTACGAGACCTTCCAATACTGTAAACCGTAAACATGTTGATGTCACAAAGAAACACTGCACCCCAAAGTAGCATCGGGGGGAACTCAATGGAATTGAATGATGAATGGGAAGCGAGTCGCCCATGAAGAGTGACATTGCGACCAACAAGAAGGTCTTGGAAAGAGTAGCAAATGTCATGGAATATATTGACAAAGCTCGGCTTCGTCAGGGGTTCACTTGGCTATTGTGACAACAGTAAAACCTATGAACTCACGCCATTTCTTCATGGTTTCATGTTTATTGGATTTTAAGGAGTTATCCCACACATTCTATGGACAGGTAGAGATCATAAGCCACTTGTTACCCCACAGATACTATCCAGCTCTTGATTTCCCATGAAAACATAGTGATTTTCCATAGTTATGTAACAGTTTACCAGAGGCTAACCCACCTTAAGCCACCTTAACCCCGTGCAAAAACCACGCGTAGCCGCTCCGCCTCCTGCGAAATCCTCGCCAGAAGACCACCCGGCCATCCCGCGGCGGCGTCTGCGGCCCACCTGGCGCCTGGAGATTGACGAAGCCGCGGACGGCACCAAGGCGCTGCGGGTAGCTGGGAAAAGCTCGAGGAAAAGCTGGGATTTTTTTCCAGGCAAAGATTGAGAAGAAACAAAGAGATGGGGAATATATGTATATATATATATAGGATATGGATGGATATGGGGGAAAACACATGTTAATTAATGTCAATGACTTTCTTCGAGTGATGTACACCCTGACACACTATTCTGAGATAGGTTCTGATATACCATCTGGAAGTAAACTATGGCATATTCTGACGTTCTGTCTAACATGCTTGCTGGCATATATTCTGACATTCTATCTGGCATAAAGTCTGACATTCTATCTGACATACTTGCTGGCATATATTCTGACATTCTTTCCGGCATTCTCTCTGGCATTCTAGCTGGCATCTATTCTGACATTCTTCCTGGCATCTATTCTGGCATTCTATCTGGCACCTATTCTGGAATTCTATCTGGCATCTATTCCGAGATTCTGTTCGCCATTCTTTCTGGCATTCTGTCTGGCATTCTCTCTGCCATTATTTCCCGATTATTTCCCTCTTATTTCCCATGATTTTCCCTGTAAGGCCCTTTTGTAAACACTTTTTTTTGGCGCAGAGTGGCGCGCGTGGCCCAGGCGTATCAGATCTTCCATGCACCAAGCGCTTCATGGAAGGAGTTTTTCGTAGAGTCGGGTAACCAGGTTGTGGAACTTCAGAGGGTACAGTGGAGATGTTGGTTTTTTCCATGAGAAAAGTGGTGTTTAAATGTCAACAAATGTGGATAATTGTGGATATATATATATATATATAAATACTGGATTTTAATGGGATTTTAATGGGATTTTAATGGGAATTGGCCCTCTGAGAAGCCAACATAGCTATGGACAATCAGCATTTCTATAGTATATAAAATGTAAAATCCATGAGCCATGGGACATGTTCAATAGCTATGTTAAATTACCAGAGGGTAAGTAGCTGATTGGTAGTTTGCATGTTTTATGTGTTCTGCTATATATTTTCATGGGGATTCAGCAAACAGTAAGGATGTGGCAAACCTCAAACCCATACAGAACCATAAGAAACCATGGCTCCTGTTCCAGTTGTGTCAACAAAAGGGATCAGTTCAATATTGGATTCACATTCAAAAACCCATCCTCAAAACCAGATATGTTTCCTGAAGCGAAAAGGCTGCCCTTCCAAAACTATTCCTGTTGTTCTTTCACCTGCCATGTCCGTTCTTTTTGACCATCTAAACAGGGTGGTTTCCTGTGCAACTTGTACCTTCATCCACTTCCCAGTTTCCAATATCACAGTGTAAATGGGGCTACAACTTTCAACTACAGTCCCAGTTCACAACAATTTTGGCTACGGTATGCTATGGTTTCAACCCACTTGTGATAACATTTTGGCAGCCACAAGGGGGGCCATTCTTGAACAAGGGGCGTTGCAACAACCTCACCATGACGATGGTTTGCCGGGGGAACCAGGCCAAAATGCTGGTGACATTGGGTGGAGTATTGCCCATGCAAAACAACAAATTTGGATAAAGATGGGCAAATCAATCGTCGAAATGAGTTCGTGGCCATATATTGGGTGAAAACATGCGAAAACACAAGAATTGTTGGTTTCCGTAGTCTCCCCTCAACAAAATATGATTGTTTGATTATACATCCCATTACATCCTCATTCTATCCCAATCATATCTCCACAACGAGGTGGGTTCTTTAGCGCCATTTTTGCTGCTCCAGATAGGCGATAAATTGTATCCCATTAAATCAAGACAACTTCCATTACCTAAAATGTTGATGTTTGCTTGTTAAACTCCTCAATCTTTCCTCATTGCCATAGTTTAAAACTTAATTTTCCTCGTTTCTTGATGGCCATATTTAGTCAAATTCCAAAAAAGTGCTGGTTACCATAGTTTCTCTTCAAAAAAACAGGGTCGTTGGTTTCCACCATTTAAAACCTCATTTTCCCCATTCTTTGACTGCGATATTTGGAATCACCAAAACTAGTTGGTTTCGATAGGTTTCCCTTGAACATCTGCCGCAGGAGCACTTTAACATCTTCCATTCTTCTTAGCTTTCCATAGTTTTCCTTGAATTTATGTTGGTTCAACTCAGTTAACTCAGTTCAAAAACTGAAAAACATTTTGGCTTCCACAGTTTTCCTATGTTTTCCTTCAAATTTGGCCAACGTCCCCCAGTTCGGGACACAGGAGCAGTCGCAATGGGTCATGCCCGACGTCTCCAACCTGGTGCAGGCCGTCGGTTCTCTGAGCCGCGGCCCCGCGCCGGAGGAGTCGGGGTGCGGGCACCCAGAGATTGCTGCGATCACCAAAGATCAATGAGTGCATAAAAGGGAAAATCACCATGCTTTTAATGGGAAAATCAACAATAAATTGCAATTTTCAATAGCCATGTTAGTTTACTAGGGGATTTATTGGGAAAATCATCTATCACTGGATTGGTTTAAGGGAAAATTTAAGCCGGAAACCATGGATTTCCCCATCCAATCTAGGGGTTTCCGGTTAAAATTTTCCCATTAACCAATCCAGTGATCAATGAGTGCATAAAAGGGTAGGGGTCAAAATTGAAGACCTACGGTACCAGAGATTTTAGTGTTTATTTTTTGCACCAATTTTTGGGTAGCTAATTTTGACCCATACCCAAATGGGAGTGTCTGGAAATAGGGTATACAATGAAATCGCCGTGTATTGTTGGGAAAATGACGGGCAAAACCATTGGGTTTAGGGGTACACAACATTTTCAGACAAACCCAAATGTTTTTTTTGCTGCAAAGAACAGCGCATTCACCATCCAAAATGCTTCAGCTACACGCAGTTATACCACCAACTTGGCGGAGCTTGGAAGACCATTTTGCCTGATTTCAAGCCATTTCTTGAGGGTTCCACCCAAGTTATCAGGGTCCCCAGCCCTGATTTTTTCTCCTTGTCAGGTCCGGCTTCGGTCCGCGGGACGTTCCTGCTGCGAAGGACTGGGAGGTCTACTGAATAAATGGGTAAATGGCGATCTTTCCAGGGCTTTATTCAAACTTCTGGGGAAGTTTTACTGCCTTACTTATAACTTACAACCTTGACTATCCAATAGCCCCAACTGCAGCCCCAAAGTTGTGCAAAATTCCCCAAGGTATATATCCATTTATAGCTGATTTTCCCATCAGAAAAATATGAATAACTTCAGATCATCCCAAGATCCCAAGATGTTCCCGGCCTCCCCAAATCTAACCAGCCAGGAGCCTGACAGGTGCTGGAGATGGGGGAGGGATGCTTCATGGTTGATCCATCCCTTCCCCTGTTCAGCCCTCAAACACCCCTCCAGAAACCATGTTTTTGGGTTGGAAATGAACCCGCATATTTGGGACCATAGAAATGGGGGTGTTAAATATGTTATTGGACGTACAGGGTGGTTGACAAAGGGTCGTTGAACCGGTTGAGTTAGAGAATCGTGAAACAGGTGGGTTGATCCCAGTCTATCCCCAATTTAGTTGGCTGGTGGATTGCGATATCTTCTTTTTCCATGCCTACTATGGGCGACAATTCCAGTGGGCTCATGTTGGAGCCACCAACCGCAAACATTTTTGTTGAAAAACTCAATGTCCTTGGTTGATATCTGATATTGTTTACCAGTTCGCCCCTAATCATCAGTTGGTTGATCTCCCTTTCAGTCTTTAGTTATTTGATGATTTCCTGATCCTCTCCCCCAGCAATAGCCACTGGAAACCCTGCCTTGCGCCAGCATAGCAATCAAATCCATGGCTTCGTTTGGTGGTGCAGTTCAGAATTGCGAAACATTGATTCATAAATCACACATGAATGGGGTGTCAATGGGATTAATATGAATCTGATTAACATGAATATGAATGGTCATTCATCGGATTGATATTCATGGGACAATATAATTCAATCATTTTGATATACCCTCTGGTACTCAAACGTTGCAGTGGAAAATCCCGGAACTAGATGGAGGTTTAAATGGGAAACTCATCTATGTGTTACCCTCTGGTAAATTAACATGGCTATTGAAAATGGCTATTTATAGTTGATTTTCTCATAAAAAATGGTGATTTTCCATAGTTATGTTAGTTTACCAGGGGTAGATGGGGGTTTAAACCAACTCAAAGCTGGGAACAGCGTTGGCTGCGGTCTCCGGGTGGAAGTCATGATATCTGCAGACAGAATGGCACCCAGGAGGGGTCTATGAACTATCTGTGGATCTCAGTTTTAAAGAAACACATGTCCAGATTGTTGCTGCTTTTTTGTATCCCAATTTCTGCTGGTTAACCTCCCATTTCCTTATCTTTTGATATATAACGTGTGGTTGAATCTGGTGCCCATCTCCCCAGTTGTTTTGGGTACCGAGCGATATTTGGGGTGTGACCCCATGCTTGGCAAAAAAAAGTATCCATCTTCAGGATGCATAGTCCATCCCGATGTTTTAGTTTTTGCTCCAATCCAGAAATGATGGTGGATTGGAATCCATCTTGTCTGAACTGCAAGTAAAATCCTCATGTAACAATAGATTATTATGTAATACACTACTATTTTTTTTGCCTTTTGTTGGAACTTGACGTCAGAGATCGGCTCACCTTGTGTCGTAACTTTTCACATCAAACATCTCGGCTCTCAAACCGTCGCGCTGCGTCATGCCAGGGGCAACCCATTAGCGAAGGCGGTGCAGGACCGTGGACTTTCCATGGTCAAGTTGGAGATTTGGCCGTCATCCATCAAGGCTGAGGTTGGTATGTCATAGCATATGGAGGTTTTCTGAAATAGAGGTACCCCCCAAATCATCCATTTTCATAGGGTTTTCCACTTTTTTTTACCACCCATTTTAGGGTACCTCCATTTGTGGAAATCCCCATATCCATTCTATGAATATAGACAAAAAAGAAGACGAATTATAGAGATTTGATATACAAAGAGGATAATGTATATACATATACATTTACCATATGAATGTGGGGATTAATAAAGGCTAATCTATCCACGAAAAATAGATATATGGAGGTGATATATATTGTATCATATTGTATCCATTGTGTTGGGAATCCCCGATGGTTCATCGATGGTGGGATGACCATACCCAATATATCATGTCTTGGCCATGGCACATATGGGTAACTATCCCAATATTGCCTTCATTTCAGCTGAACTATGACATAGTCTAGCCACAATTCTGCTTGGTAGATTTTCTGGAGGGTAATTAGTCTATTTCGGCTTCCATTCACAGGAGGGTACTTGATTTCCGTTTGCAAGCAGAAATGGGGGTAAACCACTAATTACCCTCTGGTAAACTAACATAACTATGGGGAATCACCATTTTTAATGGGAAAATCCATTATTTTTATGGCCATTTTCAATAGCTATGTTTGTTTACCAGATGGTAAACATGGGGTTTCAAACGTTGGACTTCGCCAGCGTGCACAGAGGTGGTTTGATGATGTACTGTCAAGACTTTGATACTCCGTCACTGAGGTTAGGAGACATGTAGGGGTTGTTTATCTAGATATTGATGTGCATAGGCGCTATAATCCAGTTACCCTCTGGTTATTTGACATAACCATGGAAAATGGTCCATTTATAGATGATTCATGGTGATTTACCTATTAAAAACAGTGATTTTCCGTGGCTATGTTAAATAACCAAAGGCTACGAGGTCTCTAGTAAGAGTAAGGTGATCGGATGATATTCCCGTGACCAAAATGCTTGGATCAACTCATCACATCAAGACCTGTGAACTATCCCCTGGAATTTTTGGGCTTCTCAGCGCAAGAGCACCGTAAATTGAAGGTATACCCCACATATGTCTACCTAGGGCCTATACTTTTCGGGCATTATCCTCAAAATTCTTAGATTTGCTTCACTGATTTATTTGTCCAACGGGTAAATCCATGTAGATCCGCTATTTGAGGAATCTAAATAGCGATTTCTTTATTATCTTGTTGTGGTCGCCCTAATCAAAACTAAGAAAATAACAGAAACTATAGAAAAGATTGAACATATGGCCCGAATATGAATATGTATATTATATACATACACAGCGCAATACCTTCAGTACCTTCATTTTGGAGGCGCAATCATCTGCGCGTTCCGTAGGATGCTCGAAAATATGCCGCATCCCAGCGAAAGAAGGCGCACGGTTCGCACGGTTCACGTCGGGGTGTTGTGAAGTTGCAAGGCGCTAAAATTTCATGGTAAACCTTGGTGAAAGATACTTTAAGATAGTTTATTCATTCGTCTAATGGGGTATTTTTAGCCACACATGGGGGTTACATGCTATTGTACCCTGCCAAAGATAATATACGTTTTGTATCTTTTTGTTGGGTTTCCAAGATTGATATAAAAATCACGGGAGATACTCTCTCCTCATCATGTTTGTTGGGCCTTCGAAGGATGACTTGCCAAACAGGGGTGTCTTGCAGGGTGTGGGTAGATAAACAATCATCCGTGCCAAGGACGATCTTCCCCTCCGATGGCGAAGCTTCCCATGTTTTCCAATGGGATTCAACCCCCAGTTCGGTGACCCCACGAAGAATTGATGGATTCGCCCCCAGTGTAGTTGTTGTTAGTGGTTCGTATGTCCTTGATAAACCCTTCGACTGTCGCTATTTTCGGAGTTGAATCATGTTTGAATCCAATGGATTTTCATCGTAAAATCACCGTATTTCTTCGGATCACTTTGGATCTTTGGTGAAATCCTCGTGGTTCATCCGGGATTTTTTTCCCAGTCCAACGGCTCCCAGGTGAACACGCCGAGTTTACCCTGTGATTTGCCGCATCAGAGGAGCCGGAGCTAGGTGGATGATATCAGGGAATCCGAAGGGAAGTGAGGAATCCAAAGATTTGTGATGAATGTCTCTATCAACATAAAATGTAGATCAATCATCATGTAATATTTGGTAATCCCACTTCAAAATGAGACTTTTTGTGGTGAACGCATGCTAATGACAGTGATTTCCGTCTAACGGTTTCACTTGAACCAATCTATTGAAACAGATG
The DNA here is from genome assembly GCA_003297045.1 of Symbiodinium sp. clade C Y103. Taxonomy (NCBI): domain Eukaryota; class Dinophyceae; order Suessiales; family Symbiodiniaceae; genus Cladocopium; species Cladocopium sp. clade C. The sequence goes on from BGPT01001468.1 coordinate 119,454, forward strand.
TTGTGTCATCTGCGAAATTGGGTTTCCTCGGCCTTGGCTTTTGTGGCTCAAGATTGCCTGCTTCCATTGCGACGCCAGCCGCCCAAAGCGGCTGCACCAACGCGTTGTTCGAGTCTCGGCTGAGTTGCTGAAGAAATTCAAACAGTCCAAAAGTTGATAATGTGGGTAAAACAATAATAAACCATCCCCCAAATCACCATAAATAGGTGATATAAACCATTCCAAAATGGGTGGTTTATTGTTGTTTTACCCACATTACAACAGAAATGTCAGAACAATATCCACTGGGGCAACATCTGCTTGGATGTTGATCAGCAAGACACAGCAAAACTCCAAATCGCTTTTGACCAACCCCCAATGAAAGAACTAAAAATCAGGTGAAACAACACATATCCAAGCTAAATCATGGTGCCCAGCTATTTCCAGTCTTCTAAAGAACACAAAAGACACCATCAAATACAATCTCACTTGAAATATGTCTGGAAATGTTCCAGCTTGTCTTGGGGAGATGTTTGTGGCCCCATATATTCATATATATATATATAGTTTAATTATATATATATAATATATATTCTGTATCTTTTTGGTTTTCCGCAATCTGAATTAATTTTGCTTTGTTTAGCCAAACGTATACAAAGAATGGCTGAAATTACAAATATCATATCCAATCTCCAATCTGGAATACAACGTCAGGAGATGTGGGTGTGTCTGAAAATAGGGTGCCCCAAGACCCCATCGACTACTACAATTTCCCTAGCAAAATTGACATAAAATCCGGTATTCAATCCATTTTCAGACACATCCATATGCACAAAGTGACTAGATATCCCATATCTATGTCATGTCCCTGTCATATCCCCATGTACCGGCATTCGTGTTGGTTTAATCCCCTTTCGGATGGAACATCAGTGAGCCAGCAACTGGGGGATACCCATCGAATGGCTATTTTAGTGGAACATATGCTGATGATAAACCACTAGATTTCGGGGTACAACAGCGCCAAAAAGATGCCGAACAGTGATTCCTGGATGATGGTCAAGTTCGATGATGTTTCTTCCGTGTAATTTTCAGGTTCCCAACTTTTCGTTCTCGACCTGACTGGGGGTTGCTAAAACGCTGGAAAGATCATCCCCGTATTTTCCAAACGGCGCCCGGCAGTCAGGACCATGCCGATGCCACAGAACATCACCAAGGCGCAAGAGGAAGCGTGCCTCGTAAGAAGCGGTGATCATCTGATTGCGCGGTGTTTTTTCTGAGCGGTGAATGCAATTTGATACTATAGGAACTATCTAGGAACTATATGATTTTTGTGAGATGATACTCTTCATGATGAGAAAATCTAGCAACTGATCGTTTCTAGATATGTTGAAACATAATTTTAATGAATTTGATATGTCTAGATTTTCCAGATTGGCCGGAGGGTTTGCGCGGGTCCATGTTTGGGTCACGTCATTGGAAAGCCAGGAACGATGGGGAGAATATGGGCAGAAGCCAAAATTGAGCATGGTTCCTGATTGCTGGATAACACCTTGGCTTGGCAGCTTACAGTTTTGTTCTGCCATAAACAAATAACTATATATATTTATATATATGTATATGTATATATATATATAATATGTATATATATATGTATACTTTGTTCTGAACGCTATCTAAGATTTGTTACGGGTATGATTTCAAAATTGACTGGTTTCGGACCCCAAATATGCAGTGTGCAGACCCAGGTTCTTCAATCAAAATGACCACCCAACGTGCCCTGGTGCTTGCATCATAAAAATCTAAGGGCACCCCGCCATGCCGGTACCCAAACTTGCACAAAGATGCACCCCGTAAGAGCCAGAAGTGGGTTGTAACCCTAGTTGACTCTGGTTTTGAGGAATTATAAACCATCACCGATTGGGTTTATGAATGGCTATACCCCTATTTGGGATGATGTTTTTACTGATCCCCACATAGTTGGTTCATGGAATGCTTTCTTACTAGGGTTCCCGCATCACTTGGGTTTGCCCAAAAGCCGTGGCATTCCCCAAAGTTGCATTTGTAATGATAAAATTGATGATCAACATATTTTTTCAGACACGCCCATAAACAGATGTAACATATGCTATATGAAATTACTGTATACCCCTGCTATGTTCTTTTTGAATCTACACCCATAATTTTCTTGGTCAATTCCTTCTTGATACCCATGTATCTTTATTGTTCGTTGTCTAAGGCCATGTGTTTACATCCCAATTGGGGACGGGGAAAACATCCTTGGGGATGGACAAAGAACTTCAATGACTTCAACATATCGAGAGGTGACATCCCCGTAAAATGCTTCAGTTTATATCCCCAATTCCCTAATTTATGAGTCAATCAAGTCCAATTTTTAGCCTCTGAGAAACTAACAGTAACATAGACCTATGGGAAAAAAACACAATTTTTGCAAGAAATTCACCTATGAACGATGTTAAATAGTTATAAATGGCCGTTTTACCTAGCTATGTGAGTTTTTCCCTTCCACATTTAACACATTTTGATGGGGGCACTGGCCGCTGAAGGCAACGCTATGTGGACCAACACGGCTTGGATCGGATGGTGACCAAGCTGATGAATGGCCACTGGGCGAACTCGACCTGGGGACGTCCGGGTTTGTTGGTTTGTTGTAGATAGATTGTGAATTAGAATCATACAATTATAATCTAGAATATTTGTATCATTATAGATGTTATATAGATTATACCCTCTGCATCTGGTATAGATGACCCATTTATAGATGATCAACATAATGATTAAGCTATCAAAAATGGGGATTTTCCAGTTCGCTACGTTAGTCCTTGAGATGTTAGAGACGGGTCATTTCAGATGCATCTGCAGAAAATCCCAACTCTTAATCCTGCGACTATCCCAGAATTCTATCCTATAGTTTGGGGAAAATCTCGGTTGAGACTACTGTGATTTGAGTTGAACAGTGATTTTATCATACGAAGGCCGAAGGCCTTACGAAACCCTTTGCGGGCATCTAAGACTGCGCATGAATGCCCGGCAAATTCGGTGATCTCTGCAGCTCTCACAGAGTTGAACTCAATATGCGTGTGATCACAGGCAAAGAGAAGAAAATTGTCATTTCTCCCACAGAACAACTTTTCATGTAGGGGTTTTGTTCATGTTCACTTCCAAGACGAAACCCTGAAAGTCAAGTCTGACGAATTTTAGCAACAGAAGTGTGAAAATCCACAATTTATCCAGGTGTTTATTTTAAGCATTGAAATTTTATCGCAAGCATTGATTCCTGCTCAGCTGGTGAGGCATCATCGCCGAGAAGCCGGAAGATGCTTGGTTGAGAATTGGGTGGCACTGGTTCAGATCGCTGGTGGATCTGTGAAAAACACAGCCACTGTGGGGTGGATGGTAGATGGATACCCTTTTAGGTATCTTTAGGTGATTTAGCATAGCCAAACATGGCCTATTTAGTTTGATGATTTAGATATCAATGATGATTATTTTCCACAGCGATGTTAAACTATCAGAGGTAAGTTATGATAAACGGAGGGGTTTTTCGCCAGATGGTTTCACATTGAACCAGTCGAACCCTCAATGGTGGTGAATGGTATGCATTTGACCCATACCAGTTCCTGGTCCAGACCTCTTTTTCCCAAGTGGACATTTGATTGGGTCGATTCATTTGTCTTCACAGATCTCCTTGTAGGAGCTGTCTACGATTTGAGGATTTTGGGTGAAAGGACCCAGTTTTCGGCCGCAAACGAATGGCTATTGTCCCCAGTTAGATCAATGGGTTACCCTTCAGTGAAGTCACATATAGCTATAGCCGAATGGCCCGTTTTAGATGAATTATCTACAAGAGATGGTGATTTTCGATAGTTTTCCATCATTCGAGGCTACTAATATGGGTTATATGAACCATTTATATCATTTATGATCCCTGGGTGCTGCACAATTTTCTCGTGGGGTTATGAACCAAGAAACAAAAGGTTTGGGGGGTCACTACATTGTTCAAGACTTACCATTGGTGAATTACAAGTTTACAAGGGGCTTTATTGCAGCGTCACTGTATATATATAGTTATATATATTTATATTTATATTTATATTTATATTTATATTTATATTTATACGTGACATATGGATAACTCTCCCAAACTTGCTCTATTACAGGTGGGTGAAATATTGCAATATATTGCAATTCAGCCAGCTTGACTTAGCTTAGGATTGGCTTCATAGTGATTTTTGTTGGAACTATTGTTGCTATATGTGGCTATAGTTAGGTGGGATCAGAAACCCCGAAACATAGCTGGAGGGCCTCAATTCCCATCAAAAGCCAGTAAATCTTCACTGAATTCCCATGCCCTCATTTCGAAGTCCTAAATCCCACCAAGCTAGAAATGGCCAAGCAACAATTTTGTAGCTGGTTCCGTCCCAAGCTGACCTCCGTTGATTTTTCCTCAGGACCCTAAGCTCTACATGATTCGTTGGTTGGCGGAACGATGTTCAGATGAGCAGTTGGAGAACAGCGGCCTGGAAAGAAAGAAGTGACTTGGTGGAGAATGTAGGAGAACTGATCTGCAAAAATCCTGGGTGAATGGTGGATCAAATTGAATGTCAATGGTCACATGGTAGGTTAAATGGTAGGTCAAATGGTAGGTTAGATAAATCATGCATAGGTTGATTCATAAGGTGGACAATACATAGGTTATTGCGACCTCACTGCGACCGAATGGTGTAATTGATGGTTCAGATTGTGGCCCCACCCCCAAGCCTGACCTTATCTCAGGAATTTTCGGCATGATCCAGCACTGGAAATCTGGGTGCTGATTTCACTTCCAGCATGTTTTAGCCACATTTCAAGCCACATTCCTACACATTTTGATGTTCCATCTGAAGTGATGGCATGAGAATCACTGCGCCAAGTATTTGGTCCCATCAATGCCTCGAATTGCATCGGTTGACCGCCAAAATTGGAGGTCGATCATTTTGGGGTACCATCATTTTATGGAAACCCCCATATGTGTTTATATCAGGAATGATTCCCAACATGGCTTTTCATAAATGGTTTGGGGCATCGATAATGACCGTATTTGGGCGCAGCTGAAGCCTGCTGAGGAGGTAGTTGTTGGTCGGACCTGAGCTTCGACTCGGACACTGGGCTTCTGACAGAGACCTCCCTGGACAACGTCCGTAAGTGATGGGAAGTGTGGTTTGGGGAATCATTCCAAAATCATGTGGTAAACCCGATGCCATAAACCTACCATGACTGGGGATAGTTCATACAAAATTATACAATCCATAAAAATGGTGATGACTTGGGGATGATTTATTATTGGGTTTACGGTTTATCACATCAACTCTATTTCTAGGTCGGTGAAGTGCTTTTTCATGGTTTGGTGGTTGATGGTTACACTAAATGGTGGTTGTTGGATGGTTGATGATGGTTGATCGTGGTTTTTCTGGTTGGTGGCTATGATGCCTTTGGGCACGGGCAAGCCCGATCGCGTGCGGTGGCTTTGGAGGAAAGTTGGTTTGTAACTAGGCTAAGGATTGGAGTCGTGGTGGATTTGCAATGTACCGTCTGGTTATTTAGCACAGCCATGGAAAATGGCTAAATTTGGATGATTTTCCCATTAAAACCAGGGCATTTTCCATGGCTATGTATGTTAAATGACCAGATATGTATGTATGTATATGCAATTATACATGCAATTATACACTTACATTAGGCTAGAAGCCAATTTATAGCGGGGGGCCTTTCTTGACTGGTGCCCATCCACCCGGGGATGTTGGACCCCTTCCATTCTTGAGGAGTCATGGAAGAGTTTCACACCTGCGATCGCAGCCCAAATCGCCAATAGGGCGATCGCTAGAATCACAGGGCGGCTTTGGGTGGTCCAAAAGATATGTTTATGCCTCAGAATTTCAGACCTATAGCAATTTGGAACGATTTATGCAAGAGTTTTTGGCAGATGTTGGCACTTAAGTTTTGAGTCTCGCGTTCAGCATCCCATCCAGTCGCCCAAAAAATCTGTTTCACAGAAAAGCCCTCGCATTACCTTGGCAAATTTACTGCAAGCACCGTTCAGAAAAAGTTGGAAGACTTGGCCGCTTGGCAGTGGATCCAAACATGTGGAAACTACATGAAGCTGCCAAGTACGGTGTGTTTGCACTCCATCGCATCGAGTTTGGCCTGTCACTCTGCATTTGACTCGTTATTCGGGGTTGGTTCTCCAGGAACAATCTAGGTGAACGCATGTAAATTACACTAAATTACTGTGTTTGTCTAGTCACGAAAGGTAGCTCCAGTGGGGCTACCTTGAGTTTTACTTTACGAAGTAAAGGGGAGGGTGGCCAGCCCCGTTGCCTGATTATTCAGGAGGTTGCT
>BGPT01001468.1:137771-150271 GCA_003297045.1 Symbiodinium sp. clade C Y103
TTAAATCTGCCGAGTTTTGCAAACTTCCGGGTGAAAGTGCCTATGCAGTTGCCTAGGCGCCGAGGGCAGAAAAAAGTGCCTAAGGGTTCTTCTAGGTATAGTTGGTGCTTTCAAACAACTTTATATGTCCAACTCTTGAAACCATCTCCGCTTGTTTGGGCGCCCAGGATTGGTGGTGACTTGCTGTGGCTTCAGCCGGAGGATGACAGCGAAGTGACGGACTACCTGATTTACTTCGCGCAGGACGCCTGGAGCAGCCATTGGGAGACCATACTTGGAGGATCATCCCACTTAGTATTTGATTCGCAGCTGGGGTTATAAGTCATTTATTTTTTTGGGATAAGCACAGTTAGGCGACTTGCTACCCAGGTTTATTAAGTAGCTACTAACTGAGATCATTCTCTAAGTAGCCCTGCAACAGATGTGTAAAAGTTCAGGAAATACGCAGAAAGTGGCGTGAAACTCTGTAGGAATTCTACTCCTGAAGTATTGAAATGATACCCTCTGTAGTGTCATCAAAACAGACCACAGACACCATGACAACTGATGAGAACTATCTTCTTTTGGTACTTTCGGAATGTTGCCAATTGACCAGCATTTACCGGGGATTTGCAACCACCAGCCAGACGAATGTTGATCCGTTACTTGATGGGCAAGTCCTTGAGGCTTGCTATTTTGTATGAAACTGGACACTTCAAGAGCTAGAAATGCAAGACATCAATTTCCACAGTTGGTTCCCTATTTCATCCTGTCTTGAACACTTTGAACAGTACTATGCGTATCCCTGATTTGAAATCACCCAGCCAGCCACCTGAAGTCCTCCATCCCATGGCCCAGGATCGCTACGGCCGCAATCGCAGCTTCCTGGGCAACGTCTCGCAGGGCGTCCATCTCTTCAAAGTGCCCGCGGACACGCCGTTGCTGGCCTTCAGCCACTTGTGCGTCTTCGCCAGGTGCGGATGATAAGTGGGCCCTGGGCAGATTGGAGGAGGATAGTAATTGTGATTCTTATTGTTGTTATTCTTTTTATTATTATCATTATCATTCATGTTGTTCTGATTTATTATTATTGTATATATTGTAGATATTGTCCTTATTCTATGTATCTTGCAAGTAGCCAAAATACAAGTAGTTGGAAAGGGGAGACAAACTGCATCGGATGATTTGTTTGCAACAACTCAACGTTGAGAAGTGTTCCACAGCCGGGTTGGTTTTCCAGAAGGGATCGCCATCTCTCCAATTGGAAAATCAAATCTTGGTGAAGCCCACGACAAGTTCCACCTTCTTTCCTTACTATATCTCCAATATTTCAATATGTCAAAAACGAGTGTTTGTTTGGCATTGATGTCTTTCACAGTGGAGACCAAGAATCAAACGCATCATTTCCCTTGATGAAGCTTCTCATTTTCCTCACTTCGCTGAATGAAGGCCTCATCTCCAACAGCGCCGCAGGTCGGTCTTGGTGGAGTCCACTACTCCAAGCTCAGTTCCTCGGAGCAGAGATGGGATGCCAGCGATGTAATGGTTATGTAGTGGTGATGGGTAACCCAAGCCATTCTATAGCCGATGCCTCACATCACCATGTATAACTGTATAACCCAGGTATGTCCTGGTTTTGCTTGAAAAATATGCTACTACCCACCAAACTCCCATAATATCCCATAGCTTGAAGCCTCATTTTCCCAGCTAGCCGCGTATTTGGTGCTGAAATCCGCTAGTAAATTTTGCCGCAATCACCCAGCATCGTCCTGAACCTGTTTGTCCCGTTCGGAAAAAAAAAATCAGGTCACCACCAGGTCAGCAGATTTATTGTGAGTATACAGTCGTTAGATCCCAAGCCTAGTTGGTCAATGCATGTGGTGGCTTACAGAACTCCATTTCTGTGGTTATCCCATTCTTGTTGGTATCGTTATGGGTGAATCCCAAAAAAATCCGTGGTGATGGCCTGATGTTTTTTTTGGTGAAAGCATGTTAAAGCACCATTTTTTATGCTTCGATTTTTTTCATGGTTAAATCCACCAATTTTTATCGCTTTTTGAGGTTCTGGTGGTGGATTTCAGTTCCAGCATCAGCTCCTTGCGCTTCACGGATTTGGATCTGGACCCGCTGGAGCTTGGGGGCGTCATCACGTGGAACGAACCGGGGATGCCCGCTGTGCACGGAGCAGGGCCCGATGGCCGTGGTGGAAAACCATAGAGAAAATCGAAGAAAAATGGTGGTTTGACCCTGAAAAGATATGGTTGTTTACCCTAAAATGGTGGTTTTACACGCAAACATTGTGGTGTATCTTGAAAAATGGTGATTTTAACGTGACAAATGGTGAGTTGTCATCAAGAATGGTGGGTTGTACCCTGAAAAATGATGATTGACTGTAAAGCAATGTGGTTTTGCCATCAACAATGCATGGCAAATACCAATAAATTGGTGCCGTGCCAGGCTTGGCGATCCTTCAGGTAGCCACATCCAATGACCATCTCAGTTGATATTCTTGAAACCACCGATTTGCTGCTTGAAATTATACAATGGGCAATGACATATATTATGTTATATTATATGTAATTATATATGTTTTAGGTTTATACATTTAACATCAGGATACAATGGAACTGGCAAGACTTTTTGCCTGATTTGGGACATCAAGGCCAGCCTGACTCGCAAAATCCAACCTTCACTAGACTGTTTGTCCTTGATGTTCCTGCAACATATCTTGGAATTCAACTTGGATGCATTTTTTATTTTGCACAGACATTGCAATTCAATACACATCTGTGAGCACAGCAATAGAAGATGTCGATGGATCATGTGTAAGGGTTGACACGTTGTATCTCCATGATGGTGCGTTTGTCATTTGTTTGTAGATATCCCATAATTTTCTTTATGTATTTTCGTTGTTGATCATTTTGGGGTTTTGGCTCGGTTTTGTTTGCTGAAACCATGCTTGCTGCTGGCTCAATTTCCCTTTGTTTATCCATGTCTTTTTTTTCTCTTGACCATTCGCCTGGTTTTCGTCGTAAAATCTGAGATGACCCAGGAACATTGAACGTGTCATCAGTTACAATGTCTACCTGGCATCCGACGCCTACGGCGCTGGACGTGAGCAGGCGGGAGATATGTGTACGGCAAAAATCTGGTTGGTTCATAATTTGTCGATCACAGTTTGTCACCATTAAAACATCATTTTTGGGGTATCCCTCATTTTCTGGGCAAAGCAGATAGTTTTGTTTTTTTCTGCCAAAATAGATGGGTAACACACTGCCGAGTTGAAGGTTGACTTTCCAGGATTAGCAATGAGTCGCTCCAAACATGGGGAAGGAACTGATGGAACCAGAATCACCACCAAAACTTGGGTGCAACCAACGAGTTATGCTTTGTTGTTCTCCCTTTTTTTTACCCAGATGACATCACTAGTGAAGGCCATGCGTATGTACTAGTGTATTAGTGCGCGCAGCATCATTTAATGAGTCATTTTATGTCACATAGTTACGTCATATTATTGCGCGGATGAGGCAGGAAGGCAGGGCCTGGAATGAAGACTTTGCTTGTTTTGTCCCTTGGACAGACAGTTCCCAATTATTCCAGAAAGAAGTTTGGATTGCTGAGTTGGTCTTAGAATCAGAAGCTTGTTCCAATTGTCAAAAAGTGGTGCAGTTTGGCTCAAGATCAATCAAGTGTAGAAACTGGTCCGTACGTTACATTGAAGTTTCTGGACACATGCTTCAAGTTACTGTAGCTTTGCCAAGCGGTCGCAGTGAGATGTTTTCTATTCCGCAGTCCTCCAAAGTAGGGGACTTGAGGGTTCTGGCACAGAAATCCTTTCAATGTGGCTTCTTGAGGCTTGTGGCTGCAGACCATCGCGCGTTGGATCCTACAGTCTCTTTGCAAGCTGCGGGACTTGAGGATGGAGACTATCTGACGGCTANGTGGCTTCTTGAGGCTTGTGGCTGCAGACCATCGCGCGTTGGATCCTACAGTCTCTTTGCAAGCTGCGGGACTTGAGGATGGAGACTATCTGACGGCTATTGTGCAGGCTCCAAAGCTAGCAACAGCAGGAATGGCTTTTGCNTCCTACAGTCTCTTTGCAAGCTGCGGGACTTGAGGATGGAGACTATCTGACGGCTATTGTGCAGGCTCCAAAGCTAGCAACAGCAGGAATGGCTTTTGCCTTGTTCTGCTCTGGAGGTGACCGGGTTGTCACATGGGGCACACCAACCTGTGGTGGTGACAGCTCTGAAGTCCAAGATCAGCTGAAGGGTGTCCAGCAGGTTCAAGCAACAGAGGTTGCATTTGCTGCGATCCTGGCTGATGGGTCAGTCGTGACTTGGGGCTTTTCCGACTGGGGTGGTGACAGCTCTGAAGTCCAAGACCAGCTGAAAGGTGTCCGGCAGCTTCAAGCAACAGATGGTGCATTTGCTGCGATCCTGGCTGATGGGTCAGTCGTGACTTGGGGCAAACCAGAGACTGGTGGTTACAGCTCTGAAGTCCAAGATCAGCTGAAGGGTGTCCAGCACATTCAAGCAACTAAGCGGGCATTTGCTGCGATCCTGGCTGATGGGTCAGTCGTGACTTGGGGCGATCCAGACTATGGTGGTCACAGCTCTGACGTCCAAGATCAGCTGAAGGGTGTCCAGCAGGTTCAAGCAACGAATGGTGCATTTGCTGCGATCCTGGCAGATGGGGCAGTCGTGACTTGGGGCGGGCGAAACAGTGGTGGTGACAGCTCTAAAGTCCAACGTCGGCTCAAAGGTGTCCAGCAAGTTCAAGCAACAAGCGGTGCATTTGCTGCGATCCTGGCTGATGGGTCAGTCGTGACTTGGGGCAGGCCAGACTATGGTGGTGACAGCTCTGAAGTCCAAGATCAGCTGAAGGGTGTCCAGCAGGTCCAAGGAGCTAAGCGGGCATTTGCAGCGATCCTGGCCGATGGGTCAGTCGTGAGTTGGGGCAATCCACGCTATGGTGGTCACAGCTCTGCTGTCCAAGATCAGCTGAAGGGTGTCCAGCAGCTTCAAGCAACGAACTATGCATTTGCTGCGATCCTGGCCGATGGGTCAGTCGTGACTTGGGGCGATCGAAATTTTGGTGGTGACAGCTCTAAAGTCCAAGATCGGCTGAAGGGTGTCCAGCAAGTTCAAGCAACAAGCAGTGCATTTGCTGCGATCCTGGCTGATGGGTCAGTCGTGACTTGGGGCACACCAAACTCTGGCGGTGACAGCTCTGCTGTCCAAGATCAGTTGAAGGGTGTCCAGCAGCTTCAAGCAAATCAGTACGCATTTGCTGCGATCCTGGCAGATGGGTCAGTCATGACTTGGGGCGATCCTTACAAGGGTGGCGACTGCCCAGCGTTGGCAGCGCAGCCTTTCTATGTTTAAGCATGTTGGTGCAAAGTCGCCACTGCAGAATGCTACAGTTTTGTTGATCGGCTTTGGGATGTGGCTCGAAAAGGCCAGGTATAGGGGCGAGTATTCGAATAGCAAATCCAGTCTCGCATCCAGTACAACATATGGACATGTTTCTCCAATGGTTGATCCCAAATAGTTGTACTGCAACAAATCTGGTTGGTTCATGTTGGTGAATTGGTCCGAAACTGGGGTCCCTTTAAAATCCAGAAGTTGATCATAGTTGGTCACCATTAAGAACAAATGGGGTAACCCTCGTTTTCTGGACAAAACCATTACATTAGTTTACAGTAGTTTGTTTTTGTTCCAAAACAAATGGGGATCACACTACTCAGTTGAAGGTTGACTATTGATTGCAGGGAAGTATCCAGGATTAGCAATGAGTCGCTCCAAACATGGGGAAGGAACTGATGGAACCAGAACCACCACCAAAATTTGGGTGCAACCAACGATGGGTGCTTTGTTGTTCACCCTGTTTTTACCCAGATGACATCACCATCGAAGCTAATCCGTGAATATGTATATATATAATTATATATATGATACATATATGATATATGTGTATACATATGATATTTGTATACATATATGTCTTCTGAAACGTACACGGCATGTAACATCATTTAAGGAGTACATACTGAATCATCTAATTGCACTCATTTTTATGTGTATATGTATACTGTATATCAGCATTGTATCTGATATTACAACACACACACATATATATATATATATATATTTGCACGAACCATTTCCATGTTCATTATGTTGTATCATCTATCCTATATTGATATGTTATATTATCCATATACATGTTTCCATATATTTCTATGATATATTTTAATTACCATATCATATCCACATATGTGGGATATATTGGTTGGTGCTTTCCATCCGGGACGTCACACATTTCCATCCCGCCACACGGTGACCGTTGAAGCACCGCAGGTGGGCGAAGTGCTGCTGGGAAGCGGCCTGCAGCCACTGCAGCCAGAAACAGCGCTGGAAGAATTCACACACCTGGCGCCTGGGTTCAACAGCCATGGGGAAGTGTGACGGTGGTGGAACTGTTGTAATGGGGATACTAAGCATGAAAGGTAGGCGGATATAGCGGATATAGTTGATAATTGATTTATACAAATTTCAAATTGTCATGAAGATCACAGAAAGGTGAGAGGTAGTCGAATGGGTCAATGTCAAGCGGGTGAGAAATGGTGAAATAGTTTCCTCTACCGGAACTTGAAAAGGTCGTTTTAAAGTGAAGAAACCTGGCCGCTCCTGGCTACCGATGCGATCTATGCGTGGCCAGGGGCATTCTTTCAAGATCTATCACGAAGACTGATCCAATAGTATGCAACTGTCCCAAATGGGTTTGTCTGAAATAGTGTACCCCTAAATCCATTGGTTAATCCGTCCACATTATTCCCATGAAATGGCTAGTTCATTGGGGGTATACCTCATGTTCAGACACCCAAATTTAGGCAAATTATACCTGACATGGATCATAACCAGGACGCCGCAACGATGTGTTGAGGCAGTCTACAGTCGCTCCATTTTGGCGGAGCAAAGTACACCTGTCGCGTTGCCTGGCGGCAAGAGGTGATTCAGCGCCTGAAGTCCAGCTAGGGAAACCATGTTCCAATTGGTTTTGAGGTTCCAACGGAAATTGAAGAATTCAATGTGAAATGGTAGACAAACTCATACCCTTATTCATCTTGTAGTTGCAAAGTGAGAAACTTGTTCACCTAGTTTCAGAAGCATCCGCATCACAGCAACTCTTGTTAAATCTATCTCTGTGATTGGATGCAGCCCCAGCTTTGGGAGTCACATCGTGTCACATCCCATTTTGGTATATTTTGGTTGGATGTATAGCCATGCTCGATCAGTCCCCATATTTCTTTGACTTACCCCAGTTTTGTGGTTTCAAATCACGCAAAAAACACAGCCAATGAGATTGAGATCACCTTCCATGCTGGCATCAGGTTGAGTATCGTTGACAACATAGCACAAGTCTCGGACAGGGCTGGGTGGATACTGAGAGGGTCACGTGGTTTATGGCTTTTGGAAGGGCAAGAAGCTCTTAGGGGAGGACACAACTGAACCATTTCTTGTTGTGAGTGGATTCAAGTGGTCCTGACGAACTCATGTCTTGTTCAGGGGCTCAACCAACAAATATAGGAAATTCTCCAACATCTTAGGGACTTTAACTAACAAATGTAGGGTCTAACTAACCATCCAAGCATGCCTGACCATGAAATTGACAATTCACAACAAATCTTCCCATTCGCCGCATTCATGTTAAAGACATACCCATTTATAGTCATTTACATGTGTTTTTCCCATTAAAGCCTCCGATCGTAGGGGAATTTCCCGATGCCGCATTTGATTACCGGAGGGCTCCTCCACTTGTTGTGACGATTGAATCCCCAGCAATGTCTTGGTAGAATATTATCCCCCTGTTGAATGTTTAATCGGCATCATTTACGTCCAGTTTTTTTGTTGTTTCAACCTGGTTCAATCCCCACTTTCAGTGGTTTAAACCTCCATAGTTCCCTGAAATTTCAGCAGCAGGATATCGTTTTCCCCGACTTCGACCTGGACGAAACGGACCTGGGTGGTGTGTTGGAGTGGCGAGAGCCAGCAGATGTGGCGCAGGCTGGAAGGGGCTTGCTGGGTCGGAGGCAAGTTGTGTGGCCTTTTCGGCCGGGAAACCTTGGGTAGAAACGAGTACCTTAATCGAACTTAATCACTTGCTGTAAATGGGGTGTGATTATGATAAGCAGATCTGACATGTCAAGAAACTTTATTTTGCAGGACATCTTATAAGATTGGCCATGTTGTCGATTATTATAGCCTGTCTAGTTATATCTGGTTGGATGCTTTGATTTCAAATGCCCACCGATTTTAAATGCCCACCTTCTGCGGTTGAATATTGGTGAATCCCATGTTGGGATGTTTGTGGTGTTGAAACTGCAGCTGAAGAGACTGGAATGCTTGTGGTGTTGATGAGTGTTGATGAGTGTTGCTGAGCTGCATTTTCACTCGTACAACAAGTACTATATTCCTATAGGCGTATGTATGTGTATATAGATATGTTCATTACATAGCCTGCCGAAGAGGCAGCATTGTTGAAACAAACATTGGTACCGGGCAGATTGAATGAGTTGAATCTGCTTGGTGGTTCTACGTATTCATGATTGTCCATCCCTACCTATGATGATCAAGTCGAAGTGACTTAGAATTTTGGGTGGTGGTCTTTGACCGCCAGGAATGATTCAACTTTAGCACCCACACTTGTTGAAGTCATCCCATACAAAAATCATCCATGGTGTTGAAAAAGTACCAAAACGAACAGGGTGGTTCTTGAGCACCTGTGTTTTACTTGAAACCCAGACATAGATGAACATACTATCCATCTGAAAATTGAATATAAGATGTGTCCATCAATATAAGCACACTTCAATCATATCGGGTTCATTAATAGACTACTGTAGGTGTCATGTAGGTCTCTAAGCCAGCCTTGGATGAGAAGGTCACGCACTATGACGTCTACATGATTGAAGTGTTCGAGCCAGGCATTGGGCAGTTGGGAGTTGGGAAGCAGCAAAGACGGGTTTACCATATCTTTCAATGTTTTTGGGGGGATGGTTTGTTATTTTTTGGAGTTTTGAAATACACGTTGTTGTTTTTTAATACCAGGAATTGTATTTTGATGTTATTCTGATAGTATAAATTCATTTCTATCTTGTCTACCAAATGAATGATGACAATAACATCTATTTTGACGCATTCATGTTCTCCATGTCTTGCGTTTCTTTCCCCGATCCAAGTAGAAAAGACCAGACACTAGACACCATAAAGAATCACTTGAGAACGTTTGGGTTAAAAGATGATAGCCTAGCAACCACTGCCAGGTTCTTGATTGCCGTCCCGGTGGTTTATGTTTGTTGTACGTATATTCCATCGTTTTTTCCCATAATAAAAGCAAAGACAATTGACATCTTTGGTTGAAGGCTGAAAAATGATGGAAACACCATCTATGGTCTGATCATCAGATGCATTTATTTATTGTTTGTTGTATTAATCCAGTTCATTGGGAAGTCTTGACTGACCCCTTATTAGATGTGGGGTTGTCCCAAAAAATACTGTACCCCCCAAATAAACTGTAGGTTGTACTCCATTTCTGTGTCAAACCGATGTGGTTTTGTCCTGAACCCACCAGGCAACTGCAGCTTCCGTAACGGCAGCTCCATAGATGGCACTTGCGCACGCTTGGCGATGGGCAGTTCCATGGTGGGTGTGGCCAACTTGTGGCTTGGTGGATGGCTGTAGGGTGACCTCAGGTGGAGTCTTTGATGGTTGATAGATACATTTAAATATATACGAAATTGTCTACAGCAAATATATGGACAATGACAAGTATACAGTTTATCAAATATATCACATAGCTATAAATATTGACTATAGGTACATGTACATGTATCTTGGAATGTGGCTTCAGAAGGGTTGGTTCGATGTTCCAATGGCGGATGGACGGGATGCTGATGTTGCCCTCTGGTAATTTCACATAGCTATGGAAAATCATCATTTTTAAGGGTAAGTCATCATAAATCATAGTTATAGTTATGTTGAATGACCAAAGGGTATATGGGATTTTACGGTTTTCTTTGGTGGATAGAAGAGGGATTTTATGGTTGATGTTTTCAGATCAGATGGTTTCGCTTTCAACCAGTTTGGATGATGATTCCCATTGACTAATTCACTTATTTTCAGGGGGTTGAAATCGCCACTAGTCAAAGCTACCAGAGGAGAGAAACTGGGTTGTTGTCCTTGCACCGCGCTTCAACAGCTCAAACCAATCTTCGTACGATAAAAAACGATTGAAGACAAAAACCCAACTTCGTTCCTGACGAAAACAAACATGTGAACCATTCCCAGCATTCTTCCTGAACGACCCTGACATAAAAAGAGGTTCCTGCCCTGGTTCAACATGAGCAGCCCAGGACCATCCCTATAGACACAGCCTTGGAGAACTACTCCTACTTCGCAGTCTTCACCCGGTCCAGCCTGGTGGAACAGACCACTCCCAGCATGCATTTGATCTATGCCACTTGGGCTACCGCGGGGGCCAGTGGCTGGGGAGACAGCATGGAATACGACGTGGGAAACGTCCAGAATGGCGACTTGGGGTTGAGGTTGTAGTTGTAGGTCGAGAATGTGTAGGTGTGAGTGTGTGTGTGTGTGTCAAATAAGTCTGAATAGTAAAAGATGGGAGCAACAGATATGGATGCATCGCTTCTGTATACCCATTAACGTGGAGCCTGTATAAGATTGCTTTTCAAGGTCATTTTCATGCATCCATGGCTGCACAGCTGTTCACCCTTGAAGTGTGACCTTTGGAACCCCTATCCTTGCGGCAACAAGCAACCCTGGTCGATTATAGGCAGGGGCACCTCTCAAAAATTGGTAAATTGCTATTATTACTACCTACTACTACTACTACGACGACGACGACGACTACTACTACTACTACTACTACTACTACTACTACTACTACTACTAATGATAATCATATATACTAATAGGAGCAATCATCATACTATTCATGAGAATAGTGAAAATACCAATAATATCAAACAAATGACAAAAGGAACAATATCACCATAATGATGACAATAAAGATGGTGACAACAATAGTAATTGCAATAATGATAGTGATCATAATGATTGTAATTAATAACACTAATAATCGTAATTCTAACCATGCAACCCACATGTCAACAAATGGGAATATACATAATATATCATAATATATATATATATTTATAGATCCCACGGCAACACTCAGATGCTAGGCCATGTTTGAGCTAGTGATGGTTGTTGCCAAAATACGATTCCCACGATGCACACCCATTGTAAGGGGTGGTCTTGAGACCTTCAAGACTGGGGTTCTGACCGCCAATCGTCGGGATATTACCCCCCACACTTGTGAGGCAGGCAGGGACGAGCACGAAATCGTAGAACTTTGCTTGTCATGGCCCTTGGACAGGCAGTTCCCAATCATTCCAGCAAGGGGGTTGAATTGTCGAGTTGCTCTTAGAAGCTTGTTCCAAGTGTCAAAAAGTGGTGCAGTTTGGCTCAAGATCAATCAATTGTAGAAACCGGTCCGTACGTTACATTGAAGCCATTGCAGTTTCTTGACACATGCTTCAAGTCACTGTAGCTTTGCCAAGCGGTCGCAGTGAGATGTTTTCGATTCCGCTGTCCTCCAAAGTAGGGGACTTGAGGGTTCTGGCACAGAAATCCTTTCAACGTGGCTTCTTGAGGCTTGTGGCTGAAGACAATCGCGCGTTGGATCCTACATTGTCTCTGCAAGCTGCGGGACTTGGGGATGGAGACCACTTGACGGCTATTGTCCTGGAGGCAAAGCTGGCGGCAACATCACAAGCTTTTGCGTTGTTTTGCTCCGGAGGTGACCGAGTTGTCACATGGGGCAAACCAAACTATGGTGGTGACAGCTCTGAGGTCCAAGATCAGCTCAAGGGTGTCCAGCAGCTTCAAGCAACGGGCTATGCATTTGCTGCGATCCTGGCTGATGGGTCAGTCGTGACTTGGGGCGATCCAAACTATGGTGGTGACAGCTTTGAAGTCCAAGATCAGCTGAAGGCTGTCCAGCAGCTTCAAGCAACAGAGGCTGCATTTGCTGCCATCCTGGCTGATGGCTCAGTCGTGACTTGGGGCTTTCCAGACGATGGTGGTGACAGCTCTGACGTCCAAGATCAGCTGAAGGGCGTCCAGCAGCTTCAAGCAACTTGCTGTGCATTTGCTGCCATCCTGGCTGATGGCTCAGTCGTGACTTGGGGCGATCCAGACAATGGTGGTGACAGCTCTGACGTCCAAGACCAGGTCAAAGGTGTCCAGCAGCTTCAAACAACGGACTTTGCATTTGCTGCCATCTTGGCCGATGGGTCAGTCATGACTTGGGGCAAACCAGACTCTGGCGGTGACAGCTCTGATGTCCAAGATCAGCTGAAGGGTGTCCAGCAGCTTCAAGCAACTGACAGTGCATTTGCTGCGATCCTGGCTGATGGGTCAGTCGTGACTTGG
>BGPT01001468.1:155271-172459 GCA_003297045.1 Symbiodinium sp. clade C Y103
CGACCTGGGCGGTACCCTGACCTGGTCCCCGCCGCAGGATGAGAGCCAGGTGGAACGCTACGTGTCTTGGCAGCGGTGTTTGATGGGGTTTAATCGAACTTTAATGGGAATTTTAAGGAAACAGAATGTGAATTCAGTGGGAATTAGCAGGAATTAAGTGGATGTAATAGGAATTACTGGGAACTGAATCTTATTTATTGGGGGTCATTTCCACTTTATGGCGATTTAACCCCACCAAAAATTTGATCTATAGTGAGATTTCAATAGATTGATAGATTTCAAGTGCCAGCCAGAGGTGAAAAAATGCTGGGTTTACGATGAAACATGGTAGTTTTTGATGATTAAAGATATGGATTCAACTAGGAACACGGGAGGAAAATAAGGGCTTGTTAAACAGTTAAGGGGCGAATCTTAGGCACCAACAACCGACCTGCGGGGTTGGTTGAATCCCTGTGAATTGCTTGGGGGTTTGAGTTGAGAAGTTGAGGATTGGATGGGAAGTTTACCCCGGGGAACATTCAACATGGGGTTGCTGAACAGTTGACATATGTTTTTTTCAGAATTTGGTCGAGTCAGATGATTTTGAATGGGGTTGCTGAACATTGTCCAGACTTGAGGTTTCATCATCTAGTGGATTTCACCAAAGGACATGGCGGATAGCACCAAGTATATGGTTGCTTTAGTTGGAAAACTATACCAACGTGGGAAAGTATTGTGGGAATATCTTACAGGATTTGACCAAGCACGTGGGATATATAGCGGCGAAGTATACAACCACCAACTGTGCTGCACCTACTACAAACATATAGGTAGTGATATGGGGATGGATGTGGAGTTGTGGCATTTGAATTGGATGCGCATCCCAGTGAGTGTCTGAGATTTAGCAAGCAAACATTGGGGAAACCATTGGAAACCAATCAAAATTGTCATTTGGTGTACGCTGCAAAAGGTGGGGGAGAGCAGTATTGTATGGAGCCACTGGTCGAACAGCTACAATTTATCACGAGCTGCTTGTGCAAAGCTAAAATTGGGGGGCTGAGAAATCGATGATAACTTTGCAAGTTCAATCTCACCTAAACCTAAACCAGCATAAAAGACGACTAATCCCCATTAAAAACAAATTTAAACAAACATAAAAAAAACACAAATTAAATACAATTTACCCATTAAAAACCAAATGTTGAGCCACTAAAAGCCCATATTTGAGACACCAAAACCAACACGTTTTGGCACGGGCCTCTCCCCAGCCATTTTCCGCTTCTGAGATGATCTACATGGCCATGTTCACACAGAATGCTTCTGACACTTGGCGTTGTGATGTTGTGGTGATCCCTATGCAAACCAGTGATGGGTACAAATAGGTATTGATATATGATATTCATAGATGTATATAGTTGTTTCTTCAAAACTATGTAGAAAAGTAATGCATCCCTATTTGTAGGTGTTTTTTGTTTCTATCTTTGTCTGGGTCCCGGGTTGCTTGTAAATATATGCCATCCGCCCATAGATCCTGAGCCTGAGACTTGCGCTTGTTTGAGGAAATCATTTTTACCCTGTGGTAATTTAACATGACAAAGCTGGCTCCCAACTTTAATGGAACAACATGGGATCCTGATGGATGATTTTTTGATGTTCCATTGTAAGATTCGATTACTGCAGCAGAGTAGGTGTTCTTGTCAGAATATATGCATGGTAGCCGCAAACAGATATGAACATGCTATATTGCCAGCATGGTAGTAGGATTTTACCGTTCTGTCTTTCTGAAGATTCTGCATTGCCAAATAATTGTGTGAAAATGACAAAGTATGTATAATTATACATATATATATATATTACAACTATTGTTGCAGTATACACTATCCTATACCTCAATCAATAGAACAGAGAATGAAGTTGGACTCATCTTACGTTTGATTCCAGCGTGACAAAAGCAAACAGTCAACCTAAGAAAGTCCAATTGGCAAGCCTCCATGGACATAGGTACTTCGAACCCAATCTTTCCTTGGCCGGTGCGCCAATCCCCATTCCTATAAACTCCATTTTCATTTGGTGTTTTGTCAAGTCACTTCCCATTAATATGCATGTGTATATATATATATATGGTTACAAACAAAGCTGTACCATTTTGAACATATAGATTCTGTCGTAGATGTTGGCCAATATTTTTGGTCCAGGAATGTCCCATGTCCTCGGACGGTGCCAACTATGTGGCGCTGATCACAGGTGGGGGATGGGGTACAAACATCCGTTAGCATCTTAGCTGGGGGCAATGTTAAACAAACATGTCCTGGACGGTTGAATCAGCCTGGATTTTTTGATGGATATTTTGATGGATGGATTATATAGTTTTAGGATAGGATGGCTCTGATTTGTTATGCTTGGTATGTCTCAGGAGCAGGAAACTTTTCGGGAACCGGCCAACGTATGTTGTTTTTAAACGGAATACCTTTGAGGTAGGAATTGGATGGTTGAACACCGCAAGCTGAACATGACTAGCCATTTCTGTTCTATTTGGCCATTCCTGAGTCATATGCACGTCATCATCCCAAGTCATTTCATGTTTAATTTCTAAGCGTTAACTAATTGTGGGTTGACCCCATTCTGGCCATGTTTGTTAACGTGTTTTTGCGTTTGGACGATCACACATTTTATGCGGGTCTGGCCATCTTTCTGGTCGTTTTGAATCCCTGTGCGTTTTTGTCGTTTTTCGGGGACGCGACGTTACCCTTAAATACAAGCATAGATGACCCAAAACTGATTATACGGGTTCCCCGGTATGTAGATACCATGCCAATGTGCATATCGAATTTATCACCAACAGAACAAATGATGGTGCTAAATGCGATTCAATCGATACACATCCAAGTAAGGGGTGGTCTTATAACATTCACAGCTGGGAATATGACCAGCAATAGGCAAAAATATCAAGAATCGAATCAGGAATCATAGGGCTTTGCTTGTCATGGCCCTTGGACAGACAGTTCCCAATCATTCCAGCAAGGGGTTTAGCAAGGGGTTTTGAATGCGGAGTTGGTCTTGGGAGTTTGTTCTAATGCTCAAAAAGTGCTGCAGTTTGGCTCAGTTGGAGAAACTTGTCGGAGCGTTTAGAGTCTCCTCAGAGATGGTTCAAGTCACTGTAGCTTTGCCAAGCGGTTGCAGTGAGAAGTTTTATATTCCGCAGTCCTCCAAAGTAGGGGACTTGAGGGTTCTGGCGCAGAAATCCTTTCAGCGTGGCTTCTTGAGGCTTGTGGCTGCAGACCATCACGCGTTGGATCCTACAGTGTCTCTGCAAGCTGCGGGACTTGAGGATGGAGACAACCTGACTGCTATTGTCCTGGAGGGAAAGCTAGCGGCAACAGCAGGCGCTTTTGCCTTGTTTTGCTCTGGAGGTGACCGAGTTGTCACATGGGGCTCTCGAAACCATGGTGGTGACAGCTCTGAAGTAGAAGATCAGCTGAAGGGTGTCCAGCACATTCAAGCAACGAGGTTTGCATTTGCTGCCATCCTGGCTGATGGGTCAGTCGTGACTTGGGGCTCTCCAGACGATGGTGGTGACAGCTCTGGAGTCCAAGATCGGCTGAAGGGTGTCCAGCAGCTTCAAGCAACAAGCCATGCATTTGCTGCGATCCTGGCTGATGGGTCAGTCGTGACTTGGGGCTCTCCAGACAATGGTGGTGACAGCTCTGAAGTCCGAGATCAGCTGAAAGGTGTCCAACATGTTCAAGCAACACGGTATGCATTTGCTGCGATCTTGGCCGATGGGTCAGTCGTGACTTGGGGAAATCCGGTCTTTGGTGGTGACAGCTCCGCAGTCCAATATCAGCTCGAAGGTGTCCAGCAGCTTCAAGCAACATCTGAGGCGTTTGCTGCGATTCTGGCTGATGGGTCAGTTGTGACTTGGGGCAATCAACACTCTGGTGGTGACAGCTCTGAAGTCCCAGATCAGCTGAAGGGTGTCCAGCAGCTTCAAGCAAGTGATTACGCATTTGCTGCGATCCTGGCTGATGGGTCAGTCGTGACTTGGGGCTCTCCAGACGATGGTGGTGACAGCTCTGAAATCCAAGATCGGCTGAAGGGTGTCCAGCAGCTTCAAGCAACAAGCCATGCATTTGCTGCGATCCTGGCTGATGGGTCAGTCGTGAGTTGGGGCGTTCCAGATGCTGGTGACAGCTCTGAAGTCCAAGATCAGCTGAAGGGTGTGCAGCAGCTTCAAGCAACATCTGAGGCATTTGCTGCGATCCTGGCTGATGGGTTAGTCGTGACTTGGGGCTCTCCAGACGATGGTGGTGACAGCTCTGAAGTCCAAGATCAGCTGAAGGGTGTCCAGCAAGTTCAAGCAACACGGTATGCATTTGCTGCGATCCTGGCTGATGGGTCAGTTGTGACATGGGGCACGCCGTACAGTGGTGGTGACAGCTCAGCAGTCGCAGCCCAGTTTGCGTATGTGTAACCATGTTGGCGCAAAGTCGCCGTCAACTCCAGGGTCCTACAGTGTGTTTGAAAAGGCCCAGGATTGACAAATTGACCTGCAGCAAATTGCAGTTGGATATGTTTCGCCATTGGTTGATCCCAATGGAAGAGCTTTTGGGAGAACTTGCGCAACACTATGGTGTTTACCCACAAATGTACATGTTCATGTATAATTATGTATGATTATGTATGTATATATATATAATATAGGTTTCAACCTTAAGTTTTCCCTCCACAACTAGACATCCACCTGATGTTTCTTAAACACCATCCACCTACTTGCCAAGATTGGCCATTATCCTACTTGTATACATACATATAATTCGAATATGTTTTCTCCTTCATGGGCTGCGGTATGTTGTGACTGTGCGACTCCACATGAACCCATTTGTAACGCAAGCAGGGCCAGTATCAAATATTGATAGTTGCTGGTCATTATCGTTTACGAAAATCTTTCAAACAATCTCAGTCTTATACTTAAGCAAACATATATTGATTCTTCGACATGGAATATGAACAAATACATTCCACCCCTTTGAATTACAAACATTTTGTCATAGCCTCTACCATGACTTTTCCAGATTTCCCTCAACACCCTGTACATATAGAATCATACATGTATGTATATACATTTATATATATACATAGTGTTAAGAAAGCAGAAACGTTAACACACGCCTGAATGATACATATACTTTTGATTCTTCCTTCCCCAGAATGTCAACAATATTACTATATTGATTGTTGATTGACCAAGACAGCTATTTGTTTCAATGGTCTATTGGGCTGGCAATCTTTGTTATTTCCCTATCATATCCCATTGTAGAATATCGTATTCCAACGATGTGTGTATTAATAATACAATATCACAATAATATCCCCATTCCATACAAAAAGTAATTCTTTGGATTTGTATCATACAATATCCTCATTCATTTCCGATTATTGTTGGGGTTTACCACATGGTTTTGTTTCATAAGGTATCTCTAGATCCATTGATTTCTCATCCACATCCAGGATGCCTGGGTCTGGCACCTCCAAGTCACAGGAAGAAGTACTACTAACATGGTCATTCCGTATCTTTTGTTAAAACGTAAATCCCCATGATGATTCCTTTTTTATTGTCAATGATCATTCTTACTTCTGTAGAACACATTTGTAACATATATTGTTACTGTTGTTATGTTCAAACTGTGTATTACATTGTATGGCTGTTAGATGATGTTTTGGAATGGTGATTAAATGGTGTTTATTGTCACTATAGTCGCTAGTCACCCCCAAAAAGATCGATAAACACAACCCTACTAGAATTGTGATGAAGTACTTTTCTATCCTTTTGGGGTGGAACAATACTGATGAATAATGAGTATGGTCGAATGAGTACCCATGGTGTACCAATGTACAATTACTCTGGTGCCGATGTAATGAGTGACATTGTCAACCCACAACAACTGTTATTGCGACTTAATCGGGGCATCCTAGAATGGGGGTACCCCCAAATCATCCAAGTCGCTTGACCATGATCCAATTTTAGGAAACCACCAAATCTCTAGAGGATTGAATCACGTTTGATAGTAACAATAGATAATATACAAATTCAGATAAATTCAGTAGAATGATGAAATGAACTATAATATCTCATATTGGAATATAGAGATATAGTATTTGTGTGTGTGAACTCCCCAATCAATGGAGCTTTATAGCTGGGAAAGATCCTCGAACGGTGTCGCGCCAGGTTCCATGGTCATCGCGCTCAGTGGCGCCACGGCCTCGCAGGTGGCCAACGCGGTGCAGGCGAAGCGGTGATTCATGGTGATGTTCAGGGTGATGAATGGTGATAGGTGGTGATTAAGGATGATTAATGGTGATTATAAGGGTGATATCAAGGGTGATTTATGGTGATGAATGAAATATTGATGAGAGTTTTCATATGAGAATATTTATGTTATATTGTACATTCATAGCGATCTGATCAACGGGATTTCACCAGCCCGAATTCGGATGTAACAACAGTGTAATACAAATTGGTTGGATTTCACAATCAATGTAATTGGGAGGTAAGCATGAAAAAAAACCATCCCTTTGGGTGAATTGTGAACGACCTCTCAGCAAGCTCACCATAGAAAAAACACAAATCATGGTTAGTAGGGGGAATCATTGGTGAATCATCCCACGACAGGTTTATGTATGGTTTCGAAAATATAACAAGTCGCGCAAAAAAAAAATCAGATGAGGATTTAACCATCGCTGTGGATTGACAGTTAGTAATTCATCACAGAGATTAATCATCAATCAAATCAAGAACCATTAGTGGAAATTTGCAATCAAGAGTCAAACATAGATTATACTATAACCAAGCATAAGTGTGGATACAACTATTTGACCATCAGTAGTATGGGGTAAACTGGCAGACAATCGCGAAACTGGAAGATAAACATGGTTGCAAGTTGTAAGCCACTTACGAGTGGGACGACCCAAGTTTTTGAACTCATCACCGGAAATCATGTCCATTTAGCTCCAAAAATGGATAGTTTGAGCCAATTCCAGTTGTGTAAACTTGTTATTTGGGTTTACTTCTATCATAGGGATTAGACCAAGAAAAGGTAGGAATGAAACCAAAAGATTGGGGGTTGGGCGACAAAAACTTGGCAATCCTTTGAATTTATCTCCTGTTGTACGATGTCAAATGGAGATAGATAGCAGGTCAAAGTGTGTCTTCACGATCCTGACCTTCTTTTTAAAGGATATGTGCTGATTTGTGCTTTCAACCCACATGCCCAAGTATAGAGAATCAGGATGAATCAGGTGCATCTAGTGCGTGGCCCCTTTCAAAGTGTAGGAGTTAATTTATGTTAAATTACAATCGTATGTTCAATGATTTCCAGAGCACGGAGACTTTTCACTAGATATGTGGATACAAAACTGGTGGGATATATCAATGATAGGGTGTAGAGGCAAGAAGAGGAGGTCAGTAGCAATGGTGGGGACTTAAGACACAAGAAAACTACTTAAGACACAAGAAAACTGATTGATATAAATGGATGTTTCAGAAAAGTGAACAAGGTACGGAACTGTGGATGTGAAGATATGATGTAGGAAAAGACTGCAAAGAACTGGACATGCCGATAAGAGTCTCAGACAAAGCAGGTGAAGATGCGGATGGAAGGTGTGTTGCTGACATCAAATCTCCATGTTTAGCTCGGTTAAATACATCCTTTGGTGACCTAGAAAAGTCCGCTCCCTTCAACAATTTTACCCTGTTTTCCTATGTTTCATGGTGTTCTCGCCACAAAAAAGAAATCACCAGGACCTTGTGGCCTTTCTGGTCCCCCATAAATCACACAGACACCACGCCCAGGGGTCGACCTTGGTTGCTTTGGTGGAAAGACCAAACTGGCCATCCAGAAAGTTATGAGTGACTTAGTAATTATTTGATTTGTTTCCCAATCCAGATACACGACGGCTTTTTGCAATGAAACATCTCCTATTTTTAGATGATTTTCTCATCCAAACCTCCATTCAGCAGTTTCCAGCCAGCCACGTTTGATTTCCCAGTTGTAAATATACCAACCAGCCGATTTCCCAGTGGTAAATATACCAAGCAGCCTTGAAAAAGACCATGATATCCGGGGTTGGGAATGACCCACGGCCCAGCCCCAGGCCTCCCTGAGCCAACTGCTGGGCGTCCCATCCAGCTGGATCTCCGTGTCCGCCAGCGCGGCGCGACGGTTGAGGCGGGGAGCGGAAGGGCCAGGTCGTCGCTGAAGACGGAGATCCATGGGGGATCCCAAAACCCATTGGTTTATCGTGATTTTTAAATTGCCTGGAAATGGTGCAATACAGGCATTTTCGGACGGAGCCACTATCCTGGAGTTCGTGTTTTTGATGGAATGTAATTTTCCTCCGGCCATGAAAACAAACCGTTTGTAGATGGTTAAGCTTCTGAACACGGTAATTGTCCAGTGGAAGTTTATTTTCACGGCTAGAGGGTAGATAACAACATAGTTGGAAACATACATGCAGTATTCAGTTTCTATTATCCATTGGCTTTAAGCACACTGAAACCACAATAAACCCAGATTGCCTGAAGGGAATGAGGGTGAACCTCCCAAGATTTCCGCCATGTTGGCCTTTGGCTGGTGCCCCAGAGCTGTTTGAACCGTCCTGGAAGGAATGGGCCTAGATCTCTGCACAAAACATTGACTTATGAATTTCAGCGATCCAACATGAATTCACAAGATTGACAAGAAACAATATGAAACTTTGAAAACATCCACCGCAATGCTTTTTTAAACACGTATCCAAGACATTTGATGCTTTGATTCTCCAATTCTTTGTTGAGATGAAGAATGATCTAAAGAACCGCAACACCTATAAACTAGGCTCATCAACGCAATTGGGATGAACTGACCATCGAATACATCACCACAACTGGATCATTTTGCTGGGGAAATGTTGGCTAAAATTTTCCAGCACCATTGGAACATTCGGATACTTAAACCATCATGAACCATTTGACCACACCTTGCGACCCCCTTCTCCACGTCATGGGCAGCGCGGTGGGTCGATTGAAACGAATGGCTTCCGCTATGGTGGGGGGCGAACAAAGTACGTTGACCATGGGATGGGTGCAGCCGTTGGATGCGAATGCACCGGTGCTGGCGGAGTGCAAGAAGTTGAGAAAGAGATTGCCCGGGAAAATTGTGGATATGATGCTTGGTGTTGAGAATGTGGGCGATTGTCGGTATTTAGCCCGTGATTCTAAGTTGGGAATGCGGCGAGAAAAAAGTATTCAATTGTACATAGGGGGTGATAGTTAGTGATTTACCCCAAAACTCAATGGTTTCTGTATTGGACTGGCTAATGCTAGTTTGGGGTATGCTCCATTTTCAGACACACCCACATGCTTTCATGAATGAAGAGGAGCGAACAGGGTACATCCAACTGGCACATGACCCATCAATATAGCTAAGATTGCAGGTGTCACCGGCTGGACACCAGGTGATCCAGGTTCAGTATCCCCAAAGCGTATGTACCGCAAATTTGTTTGGCAGTCACGTTTGTGGTTCATATCCCGACTTTAGTGGTTAAGTGGGCCTGTTGGTTGGGGAATGCTTTTGACATCATTTGACACTTGACACCAATACCCAGCTTCAAGGTACCACTCAGATACCAGCTTCTAGCTCCAAATTTAGTTGGATCCATCTCCCCATTACTAGCTGAAACTCAAGGTGGGTTGCCTCAACGTTTTGGAGTTCAGTACATCTCAAATTCACCCACTGAATATCTCAGAATTTTGGATGCCAAGGTGCCACCCAAATCCAGGGCCCTGGCAGGGTCGATCCAAGGATCCAGGAGATGGCCCTGGACCCTCGCTTCATCGAGGAGAAGACTTTGGAGCCGGGCTTCATCGAGGAAGCGCCTCGGACGACCGGTGCTGGTGGAGGGTGGAAGGCTGCTGGGGGTGAAGGAAACATCTTGGGGAGAATGTGGACAACCCAATGCACACCATTTGGAGATCATGGTTACCATTTACCATCCATTTCTGGTGATAGTAGGATGGGGTATTTTGGGTTTCTACCACAGTTGTGAGATGTTCTTCAATCTGGAAGATGATCCTATCCTTGCTTGATAAGTCGAAAAAAAGGGTGATGGAAGCAAGAGTAAACAGGGAGTCAATTGACATAAGATTTCACCATAGGACAAGTTGGGGATTTCACAACCAACAATTGGTAAATGTTTGGGTAAAACTTGGTATGGGTATTGGTCACAACCAGACATCCCCAAATTCAGGTAGATGAAGGTCCAAAGATATGCCATTCTGAGTCAGGTTTGCCGAGTTATGCAAGGTAAATGTCCAGGGTTTGACCCATTCGTAGATCGTTTCTGAAATAAGATTTATTCATAGAGACTATTGTTAAACAGGTGAACATCATTTCCAAGCATTTTTCCTTTGCCCGTTCTTTGGACATCTACCATGGAGAGAACATGTTGGTTTCAACAAGTAGAGCTAATGACCAAAATGGTTCATATGTATCAATGGGTTGGTTGATGGGAAAATCTGCAAGAAACCATGGTTTTTACCATGAAATATAGGGCTCTCCTCCAAATGTTCCCTTAAACCCATCCAATGAATGGATACCCATATGCTCCATAATATTTGATGACATTTGTATATCTCGCCCACAATTACCTGGAATACTATGTCAGCGTGGGTTAGCAATGGTCAAACGTGCCATGCAGAGCACTGACACCCCAAAGCCAACATCTTGAATTACTTGAATTCACAGTCTTCTTTCCACCTTTCTGTTGGTGATTTCCCAAATTTGAAATGAATCCATGATAGTCCATGTTTGTATCGCACCTTTCATGTAGGAATGAACAGGAATTTCCTACACCATTCTGTTGTGGATCGTTTTTGCCAATTGGAGGTTTCCAAACTCATGGCAAAAACCACCAAATCATCCATTGCTTTGTTTGACCCACATTCTACCAGATATGGTTGGATTATGTTGGATTATACATCTATATACTATACTACATATAGTTTTTGGGATCCCCCATGACTTAAGAAACCCCCCCAATTCGGTTGGATTATGTTGGATTATACATCTATATACTATACTACATATAGTTTTTGGGATCCCCCATGACTTAAGAACCCCCCCCCCAATTTGGAACTGCCAATCCTTGGTTTTTTTTTTCGAGGACAAGGGCAATGGCGCCTTTGTCCTCACCGAGTCGAGGGACTACAAGGAGTTGCTGGGGAACCGATTCGGTGGATAGGTGAGTTCAGTAGCAAAAAACAGTGGGATTCCAATGGATAGGTTAGTGATGGTTAGTTCATTTAGTATCACTAAACCTATTCTACCAGGAACAATAGATAGGTTGATTAAGAAAGTTGAGCAATGAACTTTATGATTTTACCAGGAAAAAGATGGTTGAATGGGATTAAATGGAATGTAATTAGCCAGAAAACATGGGTGAATGGCATGCAAGATGCAACTATTACTTGAAAACACCAACTGGTGTATCATCAGTTTCAACCTGGATAAATAGTTGGGCTAGAATCATATGTTCAATGGCAATTTTAACGTTTACCATCTTTTACCTTCAAAATGTAGGGAGTTCATTTGCAAACATTAAGAGCACATCTGTCTTTGTTGAGCAGTTGATGTATCGTGTGGGTTGTCACCTGAAGGAATTGGGTTTCTATTCCTGAAGTCACCATCCTAATTGGTTTTTATCTTCTTTACCTACGCAAATACGGGAAGACAAATGCTTACTCTTATACATACGAATCAAGTTGGATTTTGATCCCATCAAAATGCCCATGCACAAATTATGTCTAAATCTTAGGATGTTTGCATCATTTGCTCCCAAGATCCCCTACATATGATCCTTCTGTTCCACCCAAATCCACAATATGCTTATCATTTTGGGCATGGATAAACACATATAAACACGTATTTCTACCATGAATTCATGAATTCTTTGATTTTCCCCATAAAAACCCAGTGATTTCCAGGTCCAGGTAAATCTACAGCAAGTTCACCATGGCTCGCGGTAGCGCCAGGAGATTCCACACCCTTCGCTTCCGGGTGAAGCCAGGGCCGGGGGTAACTGCTATCCCGTGGTGGCGCGCTACCGGAACGGCCTCAGGCGTACGGTGTCTCGTTTTTGAAGGGAAAAACATGGTGAGAATGGTGAGTTGAGCTACTAAAACTGGGGATTTCCATGGGATTTATAGGCTATAACTGATTTATGATGGCTAAGTTGAAGCATATTTAAGGGCTACGCGCCCTGCCGCCGACCCCAGGGGATGTGATGGGATGTGTCCCTGCGAAACAGCACAACACCATGGCACTGAGGGACGGAAGCGGCTAAAGCTCAAAAACGGCGCCTTCGCCACGCTCAAACAACAGGGCCCTGAGGGACGGACCGGGCCTGCGGGCAAACGCCCCCAGTGCGTTATAACGTCACCTTCTGAACCCATGAAAAAACAAGCTGTCTTTCAGCCGCCCAGACTCCAAAACGGCGCCACGCTCAAACAGCAAGGCCCTGCAAGACGGACCGGGCCTGCGGGCCACGTCTCTTGTCCTGGATGACGACCCGGGCCGCGAGCCACGTCTCTTGCCTTGGATGCCGAACCGGGCCTGCGGGCCGCGTCCGTGCCTTCAGCCCATGCCTTTGGTTCAAAACAGGTCCAAAATGACCTCCTGGCAGGCGCTTCCGAGACAGCAAAACACCATGGCACTGAGGGACGGAAGCGGCGCCTAGCAAGCAGGCTCCAGTGCCTAACGTTGCTTTCTGAACCTACAAGAAAACTGATTGTCNCCGGGTCTGCGGGCAACGGCCCCCAGTGCCTAACGTTGCTTTCTGACGCTACAAGAAAACTACCTGTCTTCCAGCCGTCTTCCAGCCGTCTTCCAGCCGGCAAGGCTTTCTCAGCAAGAAAACTAACTGTCTTCGAGCCGCCAAACACAACTAGCTGTCTTCGGCGCGGCCCTGACGGACGAACCGGGCCTGTGGGCCAATGTCTTCTCTGACGCGCTCCCCCTTGCCATCGACAGGGGTCTGCGGATAACTTGCTGAATTCTGTGTTTTACGGATGTTCTATTTATAGTTCAGGGGGTTTAGAAAGCAACTTATAAAGGGGAAGGGGGCAACACCTTGTGGGAGTTATGGATGTAAATGCATGGTCATTCCACTAGGAAGAGTAAAACAGATGTGGTGATACGTATAGCCTGATGGCATCTGATGGCAGTTTTTTTGTTTAAACGACTAACTTATAAATTTGTAAGGTCTTCTTAGATGGTTTCATGATGTGATAATGCTTTACTACCCTTTTTATTCACCATCATCCTCAATCTTCTTGAGGAACATGATGATGGTTTGTGTTACCTCATCTAACTGTAGATAGGTCCATCCATAAATTGTGGTTAGCCTAGTTAAAAACCAACTTACCGTTTGGGGTCCATCACTGCATGGGATTTTGAGGTACCTATCTTTGAACCCCGCTACGGACTGTTTCATAACCATGGTTCACGGTTCCAACTTGTACCCATATATATATATATATATATATAGTCTATGTATCGGCTAAACAAAATGTGTGTATATATATATATACATCTTATATATATATATATATGTGTGTACAAATGACTTTTATATTTGTACATGTGGGATATCCCCAGCAATACAAAGGTGAGTATATATTGTCTACTTAGGAAAAGTGGGGTTGTCTTTTGGGATGGATTCCCTTGACAAATCTCCATGAACAATATATATATATGCAGGTTTTACCATGATTCCACCTGAGTTTGTCTAGGAAAAATCTCAACATTGGGGATACCCCAACTTACGGAAGTTTTAATGAGCAACAGGCTATGTGAATTTGCAGTATTTTGGAACAAACACATATGCGGACTTGGGTGTGCGTCCTAGTTTATTTCACTTCAAGGTTAGTATGATTCGATTAGAAATATAACCAACGTTACATATAGGATATTGTGATGTACCAATTTTCTCCCATTGCCCATTACCATATATTCTATAGGTTATCATGCAATTAGTAGGTGGGATGCACGTCCAAATATGGTTCATGTCATTAGTGGCATTCCAGACCGCGCGTGGTGAATAAGAAACCAAAACAACATTTGGTAGACAAACTGGAACATGGTCATGTATGATCCAAGGTGCGGTAGGGCACGGGAAAACTTAGCGCTTGGCTGAAACTAAAAGAGATGGTGTTACTATTGGGTTTACCACACTACCACAAGATTTGATGCTTTCAGAATGTCTCAGATGACCACTCCATTTGATTTGTAGTTAGTTTCGTGAGCCTGACATTTGAACCCACATGTCAACTGCATGGTACCCTCAGCAATCCCTGACCCCAAGTATTAAACATTCCCCAGAAACAATGGTTTAGTAACCACAGATTTGGAACCATAGAATGTGTCTTAGGGTTTATGGGGATGGGTTTGCTTCAGTATGTTAATCTTTGCCACACATGGTGCTATACGAGCCTTACGTTCGGGGTAATATCCATGGGAATGGGATGAATCCACCATTTGTAGGCTATCTTCTCATGCACAAATCTCCATTTATGCAGGCTTTTCAAGCCAGCTATGTTTCATTATCAGAGGGTATGATTAGGGCGTGGGATTACTGTAGCTAATCCCAAAACTGAGGTGAACTTGGCCTGGGGCACAGACATCTTCGTCTGTTCCACCGGGCAATCCTTCGAGGATCTCGACAAGGCCATGCGGTGTCAGAACGACTACGTGCAGGGCGTACCCAAGGAGGTCTTGGAAGAGAGATATCCTACAGAGCCCATCCCAGTGTAGGACGGTGGATGATCTGAGATCTTTAGAAAAATTGGATCTGGGAAGTGGTTGAGATTGGAAATGACAGGCAAAACATGGGACACAAAAAATCATGTGGAGATGCTGGATGGTGCCACTTCCAAAATGTACTCAAAAGGTACTGTACATGGTATGACGTTTCGTTGGTTTTCTCAGCTATACTGAGACACATTGGTTTGCAGAGATGGGTCGGGCAGGCAAAGTTGGCTAGGACTCATCGTGGTAATGGTTGCCAAGATTCCTGAGCTACCATTCATATGGCTGGTGGTCTTAGTTTGTTTAGTTCTAATCATCTCTCAACACCTCCATGTGATTGTCGCAACCGACAAATCAAACTTCAAGGACTAGGGAAGCGAAAATCCACAGTAATCTGCAAAAAGGATTGTCAAAAACCATGCAATGTGGGCCCCCGCAGTTAGAAGTTGGTTTTTGAACCCATCCAACTGTAGGTGTGTGTAGGTGTACCTATCATTATAAACCATGGACCATGGTGGTTTTTAATGGTTTACACATGTTTTCTCGAAAATAACCCATCAATTGCTGTGTTACGCCAGCAAATCACTGCTCGGCCCCGTCCCTACAGAGCTGTTTGTACAGTTGACAGCCGCCAATGAGCCGACGCTGAAAATGTCAGCGGCAATCCGACGTGGGTCAAAGCGCTCTGATACGAGCGAAGCAGTGACAGCAATCCATGTTGATTGGTGAATGTGTTTCGGGGTATGTAGTACTACCTGGTTAAAGGAGGAATTTGAACTGCTGCACCATGGGAACGGATATCAACCAACCGGTACACAGAGATGAAAGAGGGTTTTGAACACTGTTCGTATGAAGCATGTTTTGTTTCTTAAATCCAGAGTTCGGATGAATGTGGTGAGACACTCAAAATAGAATAAAATGGACATATTTCATACTCGCTCAAGAAAACAAGTCTCTAAAGTAGGAGCCACTGGGATGATTTGTGCAGTCGGTAGATGGATGTTACTATAGTAGGATAGTTTCTGTCTAGGCCAATGATTAGTAGCAGTTTCTACAAACCTGAAGGATCAACATTTGCCAGTGGCCAGATTTTGAGGACAGCTTAGCGGTAAGAGCGAGGAGATGGATTTACCCTCCAGCAAACCAACATGATCCAGATATGGTGGACTTTCCATGTTTCTTGGCGAAAATGGGTGTCTCATAGCTATACAACTTCTGTTCACGAGGAAAGCCATCCAGAAAACAAGGTTAATCCTCTAAATTCATTGAAATCCGGTGAAATCATCATAATTTGCATCACTGTGAGTTTCAGCATTCTTGGTGAACTGATCATGGGCCAGGTCCACCGCTGCGCGTCGTTTGAGCACCACCTGGAACGTGTGCTCCGGCAGAATTTGTCGAGTGAGGGGCGTGCGAAGTTCTCGGTGGCTGCGTGGATGCTGACGTAGTTCGATCACTGAAATATCATGAAATAACCTAATATCTAATGCTATAATATAAATACATTATATTATATTACTTTATATATATATATATATATAATTGTGCTTAATCTTGGTATATTTTGATAGGATGTGTAGTACTCATCTGCCATGACATTTGGATAAAATTCCCAACGGGATGCAGCAAACTGGGCACTTCAAATCTGGATCTCCAAGCTACTAAGGCAGTATCAAATTGTGGTTCCCGTGGGAAGCGAGGCGCTTTTGCGGGGTGGGATATTGATGGGACATATTATGACATATAATCAACAATATGTTGGGTGTGTCTGATAATGGTGTATCTTCCCATATAATATAATATATTCCCCCTATTTTGCAGTTTTAAAAAAGAAAGTGGTGATATTAACAATGGGGTTCTGTTCTGGGCTACACTATTCCCAGACAAAGCCTTATTGAGTTGTTAGACCACCACCATGTGACTGCGAGAATTTACTGCCACTATATTCTGCTGGGGAGCCCTGGATCACTGCATCCAACACTGTGCATAAACATTATGATACGATATATGTGTTTTGCATCATCATCCTGCTCCTGGGTTCACTACATTTATTCCGCGTTTATTTAAGTATGTGAAAGGGATGCAGGCCACAGGTGAACCAGGTACAGTACATTTATAACAGATGAGTCAGTACAGTGTTGCATGCCAGCAGCAGGCCGTTCACTCCGTNGCTGCTTGGCTCAAGGGCTACCAGCCGGTGGCTCAAGACACCGCACGACCACGTCTGTTGCAAGGAGAAAAGCTGAGCTCTGCATTTGCTGTTGGGAAGCGTTCTACTGGTACTACAAGGACGTGTACACAGTGAGCTACCAGGGTCATACCCATTCACAGGTTATCAGCCGTACGCTCTACCTGGGCGTACGGTGGTC
>BGPT01001469.1:43426-75500 GCA_003297045.1 Symbiodinium sp. clade C Y103
GATTCGCAAACACTGAATTGCAAAACACAATAGAACTACGCACATCGCTACCAGCAATTGCAGCTCCAAAACCGGATCTCGACGCCAAAGCCAAAAAAAGTACGATTTTGCAGACTTNACTACGCACATCGCTACCAGCAATTGCAGCTCCAAAACCGGATCTCGACGCCAAAGCCAAAAAAAGTACGATTTTGCAGACTTTTTAATAAAAGTTTTAAGAGGAAAATCAGCAGCCTCAACATGGAGAAAATCTGGTGACAATTCCGCTTCGCAGCTTGGATTCAGCCATTCCAATACGATTTACGAGGCCCAGCTGCAAAACACAAGAGTATTATGCACGCAGCCGTGGCGCCAAGAAACCTTGACGCAGCCATTACAATGCGATTCGCAAACACTGAACTGCAAAACACAATAGAACTACGCACATCGCTACCAGCAATTGCAGCTCCAAAACCGGATCTCGACGCCAAAGCCAAAAAAAGTACGATTTTGCAGACTTNACTACGCACATCGCTACCAGCAATTGCAGCTCCAAAACCGGATCTCGACGCCAAAGCCAAAAAAAGTACGATTTTGCAGACTTTTTAATAAAAGGTGCCCCAAAATGGAGAAAATCTGCTGACAATTCCCCTTCGCAGCTAGGAAGCAACCATTCCAATACGATTTACGATGTCCAGCTGCAAAACACAATAGTATTAGGCACGCAGCCACGCCACTCAAGCACACTGCATGCAGCCATTCCACTGCGATCTGCAACCAGAGATTCCCAAACACACTCTAACTACGCACACACAAACACATCCAAAGCACCTTGAAGCCACAGTTNACTGCGATCTGCAACCAGAGATTCCCAAACACACTCTAACTACGCACACACAAACACATCCAAAGCACCTTGAAGCCACAGTTACAGTGCGGCAAGAAAGAAACATCAAAACGATCGCACCCGCACCCGCCGCGCACACGAGCTACCCTTCATCGCCGCCGGCAGCCACTTTACCTGAAAAAACTCAATGTTTCGTGCCCCCGCATCCTCCCAGAAACATGTCCTACGTAACATTCATGCAGCCATTACAATGCGTTTTGCAACATCCCATGGCCAACCCGCATCTCTCTAAGCACAGAGCAAGACAACAAGCAACATGCATGCAGCCATTCCACTGCGATCTGCAACCAGAGATTCCCAAACACACTCTAACTACGCACGCACGAACACATTCAAAGCACCTTGAAGCCACAGTTACAGTGCGGCAAGGAAAAAACGTCAAAACGATCCGACCCGCACCCGCCGCACACACGAGCTACCCTTCATCGCCGCNTGCAGCCATTCCACTGCGATCTGCAACCAGAGATTCCCAAACACACTCTAACTACGCACACACAAACACATCCAAAGCACCTTGAAGCCACAGTTACAGCGCGGCAAGAAAAAAACATCAAAACGATCGCACCCGCACCCGCCGCGCACACGAGCTACCCTCCATCGCCGCCGGAAGCCACTTTACCCGAAAAAACACANCCCGCCGCGCACACGAGCTACCCTCCATCGCCGCCGGAAGCCACTTTACCCGAAAAAACACAATGTTTCGTGCCCCGGCATCCTCCCAGAAACATGTCCTACGTAACATTCATGCAGCCATTACAATGCGTTTTGCAACGTCCCATGGCCAACTCGCATCTCTCTACGCACAGAGCAACACAACTGGTGAATTGTTGATGTGGTGAAGTGTTATTGTGGTGAAGTGTTATTGTGGTGAAGTGTTATTGTGGTGAAGTGTTATTGTGGTGAAGTGTTAAGCTCGAATTTTTTCATTTCAACTTTTCTTTTTCTAAAATCAACTTTTTTGATGGTGTTCTGAAAAGCTTATTTCCAGATCAAATGTTTCACAGTTGGAATTTCAACATAGTGTTATCATATCCTATGTGTTATTGCTCGAGACCTTTCAATGAGCTGACGCTGAGCGGCTGAGTTCACCGTCTGTAGACATGGCGAACGACTCTTACCAGTCTTCAAGTTGGAATTCCAGGTGGCCCCCCGAAGTGGCCACCTGGCAGAACAGAGATTCTACCCACGACTGGTGGGCGGATCAGGAAGTGGCCACCTGGCAGAACAGAGATTCTACCCATGACTGGTGGGCGGATCAGGGTTGGCAAAGTCATAGAGATTCTACAGCCCAGAATCGGTGGGAAGATCATGATGCAGATTCTACCCACACCTGGTGGGCGGATCATGATGCAGATTCTACGCGCGACTGGTGGGCGGATCAGGGTTGGCACCATCAGAATCGGTGGGCGGATCATGATGTAGATTCTATTAATAACTGGTGGCCGGATGAAACCACCAGGGAAAATAATGGAGATCCTACCCACAGCTGGTGGGCGGATCAGAATCAAACCTGGCATAGAAATCATCACACTGACAACGACCCAGATTCTACCGACTCGTCCAACGAGCTGGCGAATCAAAGAGAGGCCGGCCAGCAGTCAAGTGGGAGGGCGTATCAGCACAATAATATTACCTTCCAAAGAGATGATCCAGTGAGTCATCGGAATCCTACTCAACGGGCGGATGAAAATCAAGATAGCAGGTCTTCTACCCACCCGGCAGGTTGGGCGGAGACAGACTCAGATACAAGGAGGGCTTACGGTTACGGCGATGGGTCTGGCAGCTGGGGTGGTCAATTGGCATACGAATTTTATAATCGGCCATGGCCACCGGTTGATTCTCCTACCCATGCCGAAGAGAGGGCGGATGAACCTGCCGGCCAAACAACTAGCTGGCATGAAGGTCCCACCCAAGCTTGGGCGGACCAATCTGATTCTTCTTCAGAATCAAGCCAGATAAACACTGAAGATCCAAATGATGGCTGGCATGGCTGGTGGAACCCCAGGACCGACCCCATCCCTGACAGCTGGCTGCCGCCATCGGCCAACCAGCCCAATGACCAACAGCAGGCAGCAGCACCCGAGGCCCGCTCTACCCCTGAACAGGGGCGGGGGACAACCCAGGCCGCGGACAGTCACGCCGCGACAGCTCCAGAAGCGGCGCCGCCAGCTTGGGCAGGTGAAGGGGCAGAGCCGACAAAAGCAAATTCAGCCGATGTGTTTGCTGCAGGGGCAGGGGTCTTTTGCCCCATTTGCAATAAATATGTTAAAGGAGGTCGCTGGCAGCTGCGATCGCACCAGCTAACCTCCTCAAGATGTGCCTTCGCCGCTGGCACCAGGCCAGCAGCTGGCCGCGGGCGACGCATGGGCTATCGCGCAGCATAGCAAACATTGCCGCCCAGAGAGAAGAAGCGCGACGCCCACTGCTGCTGCAGCTGATTCAAACTCAGATGCGGCTACTGCAGCGCCCAGCAATGGCCGCTGGCAGCGCCGAGGCCGGTCAGCCAGCGCCAACCGTGGTGACTCAGAGGCCCCAGCTGCTAACCCAAGGCACGGGTCGCAGGAGCGAAATGAATCTGCCCGGGCAAGACCGGGCCGAAGTTACAGCAGGCGCCGTCAATCATTGTCACCTGATTGGAATGATCCGGCTACCTACTTTCACCGTGATCCGTGGGAAATGGATTACATTCCTGAAGGTGACACGGCAATGGATCCATTTAGTCAGTGGTTGGGCAGCAGCAGCCACAGCCACAACCGCGGCCGCAGCAGCAGCAATACTCACCACCAAGCCCATGCTTGGCGTGAAGGCAATGGCGAATCAGGGATGAGCCACCATGAGTCACAGACTCGCTCCCGAGAGCCTCACCACCAAAGCAAGTGGCGTGAGGACAGTGATGCTTGGCAGGACCGACAATGACAGGCCGCAATACTAAGTTAATGCAGCTAGGCGCGCGCCAGAAAGAAAAAAAAAGGATGACTCTGCCGCGCAGGTTGTTGTGCAGAATCTTTTAGCTGAATCGATAACATGTTCTGAGCTGACTTCCTGACTCGCCACTAGCCGTTTGTTCAAACGCGTGTTTGTTTTTAATTGATGGATGATATAATAAGGTACCCCCACATCAAATTAATCAATCAAATCCAGGACACATTACACATGCATCTCACAATGAACATTAATGTGTTAGTACTTGAACTTCTTTTATTTTTCACAAAATCATCGTTGGATTCCCAGCAATGGAGTCAGGTTCCCAGGAATTTGAATTGCCGTCTCAGTCAGACGCAGAATCATCCAGGCTGCCATCTGACCCCGGAGACATCGCAAACGATGCAGAGGGAGCAACTAGACTCCCAAACGAAGAGTGCTGCCAAGCAGGCTGCATGGCTTGCATTTTGGAATCTCCAGTTTTGGGCAGCCGTGTGAAGGAGATTCAAAGTGCTCTGGCTGCAGGCAGCAAAGCACAAGCTCTCAACTTGCAATTTGCCTGCTTGCAACATTGGAATAGTGTGGGGCAAGGTAATGCACCAACCGGTTGGCGCAAGTATCGCTTTGGTGGCATACCACTTTGTGTTGCTGCTACCTGCTTAATTTTGAAACTTCCAGCATGGAAGTTCAAAGAGTTGCAGACGCAGATCGCCTCCGGCAAGCTCACGCCGGACCGTTCCTTGAAAGAATCTCAGGTGCAGAAAGAAAAGCTTGCCACACAGAAGGCCAATGTTCTTCTGTCATGGCTGCACAGCAATGTAGCAGAGTCTCTGGTGGAAAGCAGGCGCAAGGATGATGCCCCCACCGCTGATGCCATGACATTGGCCAGAAAGGCAGGCAGAATAGTTGTGGGTAAGGACCGGTTGCCGCCCCCCCCGGAGCGAAATTGATGTCTGGGCAGACACCGAACAGGGCAAGGAAGCAATCAAGTGGCTGCCACCAGGTACTACCTTCGCAGAAATGCGGGACCTGGCGCAGACTTTCCTGCCTGACTTTGCCGTGTCCTCCACAACATTTCTGCTGGCATACCATGCCGAATGGTCTGGACGGCTTAAAGTAAGGGCCGAAGGCCAACATTCGAAGTGCACCACATGTTCACGACTGAAAGAGTTCCGCCGCCAATGTACAGTGGCCAGCGATGTGAATAAAGTTCAAGCTGAATATACTGCACACATCACCGCAGTCATGGCTGACCGGAAATTTGACGCAGAATTGAATTTGAAAGCGCAGATGTCTGTCGGTGCAATTCCAGGCTTCATTCCACCGGCAACTTCTTTGCTATCCATATCCATGGACGCAATGGACTGCGCAAAATTCAAAGTGCCACGTCATTTCCAAGCCTCAAAAGAATTTCAAAATTCATGGAGGCCGGAAATGACAATGCTGGGTGCCATTGTCGAGGGTGTGACTGAACATTACATTTTGGCCGACCAGGACATGATCAAAAATGCCGACTTGCAATGCACAATTTTGGGCATGGTTTTGCAAAGGACAGCGGCAACTTTGCAGGCACAGGGCAAGGCAATCCCTCGACACCTGCGGGTCCACACCGACAACGCATCAGGCGAGGGTAAAAATCAAACTGTTTTCTACCTGGCATCGTGGTTGGTCAGGCGAAAACTGTTTGATTCAGTGACCTTGAGCCAGTTCCGAGTTGGCCATTCTCATGGTAAGCCTGATCAAAGATTTTCTGAGGTGCGGCACGCGCTGAGCAACAGCTCCGTGCTGGAAGACCCAGAAGCCTTTGCAGAAACAATTGGCCAAGCTGTTAAGCCCCGAGAGGGCCGCAGCCTTGAGGTGCACAAAGTGGGCGCAGCGCTTGAGTTCACAAAATTCTTCGAGCATTTAGATCTCAAGACAAGCGGCCACACCCAGACCAAAGCTAAGACAGAGCAACAGCAGGAAGCTGTTCATGTCTTTACATTCAAGCGCCGGGCTGAATTGAGTGAAAAGGTGCGGGCTAAGGTGCAGGAGCTGAAGCCACAGGCAAAAGCACGCTCAGCTGCAGTGGCCACACCCGCCCCAAACGACAACGATATCATCATGTCATGCCAGCTGTACGTGGCATCCACAGACGATAGTCAAGATCCATCTGTGTTTGCAGCAGCATCCGATTTTGACAAGCTGCCACCAATCACAGAGATTGGCGTAGCACCACGCTCACAATTTAGCCAAAAGCAAATCAAAGAGTTCGAAAAAACAGCATGGAAAATTACACAGCCGCCTTGGGAAATGCATCAAGGCTCTGCATACCTCCTGAAATTGTGCACAGAGAACCGCGAGAATCAAAGCAGTGATTGGCAAGCACCAGATATTAGTTTTATGCTGTCTGGTCATGGGGCTGGATCACAACATGAGCTGGACCAAACACCTGCGCCAGGGAAATTCACAGATACAACATTTAAATGGAATCACATTACTCCTGCACCCGTGCAAGTGGAAAGGGTACCCCCTGGCAGCAAGGTTCGCAAGAGAGCTGCCGCTGATACAGCCTTAAGGCCAGCAGCTAGCAGCAGCAATCAGCCTGAACCTCGGCCTCCAGCCTCCGAGACAGCTGGGGCACCAGCAACAATTTTCGGCCGCAACGGGGCCCCGGACAGAGTAGCCCCACCAACCGAACCCAAAACCAAAAAGCAAAAGCTTTTGAAGCGGCCAGCCGCTGCAAAACCCACAGCAACAGAGCCAAGCCAGCCACCACCACCACCATCACCGATGCCGAGTCTGCCAGGTGACGTGGGGACACCAGAGCGACTGCCAGACAATGCTTCTGACATCCAGTGCAGCAGCCCCGGTCTGCCATCAATCATTTCCACAAACAAACCAGAAGACGCAGACAGCCAGCCAGATTTGCCATCTTCTTTCAAGCGGCCCGCTGCTTCGGCAGCCGCCGAGCCAAAACCAAAGGCCAAGGCAAAGGCAAAGGCAAAGGTCAAAGCGAAAGCCAAGGCAAAGGCTGCAGCATCTAGAGGTCCTCAGCTTGGCCGCTTGCCAAAGCCGCCAGGCGTCAAATTGGGTTGCTACAAGTGCAGATATTCCGACACCGTAGGCTGTGGGCGGTGTCGGGGCCTGGCTGGTCTAGTCTTGAATGCAGACCGAACAGCTTGGGTGTACGGAGGCTGAGACAATATGCAAAGTAGATGTCAAACATATGACCTGCTCTGGCTCAGTCACTTTTTGCAACGTTACAAATGTTCAGCCACTTGCCTGTGGCAGCTATGGCTGATGACACAGAGGCCGAGGTAATCACAATCGATGATGATGGGCCGTCTACAGTGTTAGATTCAGACTGCGACATGCTCCCGGAGCCGGCAAGCCAACAGCAACCCCGGAGGCAGCCAGTTCCAGTCTCCTGCTAGTCAGCCTCTTGCGTGTTTTTTTCTCACCATGTTGCACATCATCATAAAAAAAATTGCTGGGCATTTCTTGGAATTATGTTCATAAAAGAAGTCTCGATGAGATTTTCCAACACATTCATTGCAATACGGTCAAGTAAAAAGACTATTGTTCACATAGGGAGCCAGTGCTTTTGCTGCTCTGACAGGCTGCGGCTTTCCATATCTGACCCCGGGCAACAGAGTAATGTCATGATGATTCAATCTGATGAGGAGAATGATGATGACAAGGGAGGCAAGGAGAACGAATCACCAGAGCATTTCATGGAATTCTATTCTCCTCCTCGTGTTGCTGTGCTGCTACGCCGCATGGGCTTCCGCGCGCAGTACAGCCTGGACACACTGTCTGGCTACGATTTCTTAAAGTTTGAAGATCGCGCCAGAGCCCTGCGGNGTGCTGCTACGCCGCATGGGCTTCCGCGCGCAGTACAGCCTGGACACACTGTCTGGCTACGATTTCTTAAAGTTTGAAGATCGCGCCAGAGCCCTGCGGCTGTTCGAGACGCATGCGCCATTCTTTGTCATGCTATCTCCACCATGCACAATGTACAGCCGAATGCAGAATATGAATTTCAAGAAGATGGCGCGCAATGTCCGCGAGCAACGCTTTGCCGATGCAGACTGTATGCTGGACTTCAGCATGATGGTGGCCGACAGGCAAGTCAAGGCTGACCGTCTGTTTTGCCACGAGCATCCTCAGGGTGCTTCAAGTTGGCGGCGGCAAAGTGTGACCGAACTATCATCAAAAGAACAGGTTCACTTGGTGACGTTCGATCAGTGCCGCACAGGGCTGCGAACACCATCAGGTGACAAGCCCTTGAAGAAGCCAACCACTTT
This sequence comes from Symbiodinium sp. clade C Y103, assembly GCA_003297045.1. Lineage (NCBI taxonomy): Eukaryota > Dinophyceae > Suessiales > Symbiodiniaceae > Cladocopium > Cladocopium sp. clade C. The sequence goes on from BGPT01001469.1 coordinate 51,524, forward strand.
GATGACCAACAGCACTGCTATCCGAGAACTNGTTCGATCAGTGCCGCACAGGGCTGCGAACACCATCAGGTGACAAGCCCTTGAAGAAGCCAACCACTTTGATGACCAACAGCACTGCTATCCGAGAACTTTTTGCTCCCCTCAGATGCAACTGCACAGAAGAACATGGAACCATCCAAGGAAACGAGNCCAACCACTTTGATGACCAACAGCACTGCTATCCGAGAACTTTTTGCTCCCCTCAGATGCAACTGCACAGAAGAACATGGAACCATCCAAGGAAACGAGCTGGGGTACCGCGTATCGACATGGTGCCAGGTCTACACACCTGAACTTTGCCAACTTTTGGCAGAGGGTGTGCGACAGGAATGCATGCAGCGCCAGCTGCCATAAACCTACCTAATACTAAGCCTTACCAAGTTAGGCGGTTTCAGAACATGCATCACTGTGAACTGTGTCACAGTGCAGCGCACAATAAAACAAATTAATAATTAATGTTTGAGCGCAGAAGCTNACCAAGTTAGGCGGTTTCAGAACATGCATCACTGTGAACTGTGTCACAGTGCAGCGCACAATAAAACAAATTAATAATTAATGTTTGAGCGCAGAAGCTGACTGCCACTCATTGCTAGCCAGGTCCTGACAGACAACTTCGGGACCCAATGCAAAGTTGACTGAGNCAAATTAATAATTAATGTTTGAGCGCAGAAGCTGACTGCCACTCATTGCTAGCCAGGTCCTGACAGACAACTTCGGGACCCAATGCAAAGTTGACTGAGCGCCTAGCGGACAGAAAAAAATGCGTATATTTCAGAGCGTTGCTTTCCAGGCTGAATTTTGACCAGTATTTTTGCAAAGATAAATGAATTCCCCCTTCCTTGCCAGGTTCCAAACATCCATTTTGGCGCGAAGTAGGGGGCTCACTTTTCGACCCCCCCAGTTAGCACCATTTCGGCGGAAACGGCGCGATCTAGCTATCAAAACATAGGATCGGCGCGATCTGGGGGGGTCACTTTTCGAAACCTCTACTTAGCACCATTTTGGCGGAAACAGCACCATCTGCTGGGCCAGAACTTCCCCACCACTTTTTTCCTTTTTGAGGTTTTCCATTTTCAATCCTTAGTTAGTCCTGCAGCTTGGGGCTTGAATCAGTGGCTACAACTACAAACACACCTAGGACAGTTCCACAGCACTATGTGCAACAGCTACTTCCACACCCAGGACAGCCTTGGCAATAGCAGTGACAGCACAACAACTACANCTACAAACACACCTAGGACAGTTCCACAGCACTATGTGCAACAGCTACTTCCACACCCAGGACAGCCTTGGCAATAGCAGTGACAGCACAACAACTACAGCACTTCAAGACTCTGTGTCCTGCAGCACCACTCACTCCCGTGCAGTGGTCCTGGTCGGAGCCATGGCAGCACCGGGTCCAAAAACGGAGAATCATGAGGATGATGACGAGCCTATGACGGGGCAAAAGACTGAGAAGGATGACAAGAGCGAGGACGCTGGCCAGTCCCATGACCGCCAGCTATCCTTGCCAGCAGCACCAGACATCACTGAAGAAAATTTCCGAGAAGTTGTCTTGAAAGCATGCCAACATCTACTGACTCAGTTTGGCGGCCCAGTCCAATACTTAAGAGAGCAACTAGGGGACCGGCCAAATCAGCGATGGGCAGACTTTGCACAGGACTTGCGCACTGCATTTCCAAGGCGCGGGGACAAAGAGTACCTGGACGGGTTCGAGTTGCCCCGTGTGATGGATGAGACATATGTATTCCGCGTGTCTCTCTGGCAGCTGGGCTGGCTGCCATGTTGTAGCTCCAAGCCATCCACTTTCAAAGTGGTGGCTGCCCAACTGATTGATGAGTATGTGACAAATACAGTGCTGACAGCAGGTGAGCCACTTCTGCTTTATCAGCAGCCCAAGGAATACACTGACGACTATGATTTCGACCCATGTTTCTGGACCCACTACATGAAAGGAGCTGCGCGTGCCACTAGCATGCTGATGCTGGCGCACGTGTTGCTTCGCGTTCTCAAAGTGGACGTGGCCATTGTGCATTGCAATTTGCACCAAACACTCACCACTATCCACTGCAGGTTGGGGACAGCAGCTTCGGACGCAACAACCATTGCTTTGGAGAACGCACGGTTTTCCTCACGTGGTTCTATCCGAAAGGCTCACGACGTAATAACATGGGCAGGAAAGCTGCAAACCCTCAAGGCAAAAGGGCTGCAGCCATCCGAGATCATCAAAACTTTCAATGCCTCAGCTACCAATGCCGCGACGCTGGAGGGATCCAAGAGAGTTGGCGTCATGAATCTCCTGGATCTGCCAACACAATGCTTGGACCTTCTTTTGACACACGTCTCAGCCTTTGGATTCGACGGTTGCGCCTTCAGCCTCGCACCAACAATGACAAAGCATGGCAGAAGCGGCTGCTGGTGACAAACGAAGGGTTTGAATTGTTTGTGCGGTACGTGGACAGCTGCCACGCCCGTAAGCTGCCAGGAGCCAGAACCAAATTTGACACAGCAGCTCTGACAGAAGCCCTGCAAATGAGTCAGCTGCTGCTGTCCTGTTTCAACGAAGTCTCAGACCAGCACGCCGTTCCACAAAACACAAGAGACCAACTTCTCATCAATCCATTCCTGGAGGGAAGCAACAAGTTGGAGCTGGAGCTGCAGGGTACAATTTCTGAACTGAAGAAAGGCTGGCAGCCAGCCGAAATCTCAACCTTCAAGGATTTGATCGCCACTTGCATTGCCAAGCGCGACGGAACTATGGAATCTTTAGGTAAAGGCCCAAGAATCAACGCTGGACAGCTTGAAAAACAGGCCTTTGACCTGCTGCTATCGTCTTTACAGCACGATGCAGATGTCTACACAGTGTGGAAGGCAAAGTGCAATGACCGGGAGTCTGCTTTGTATTTCTCGCGCTTGAATCATTCGGCAATGCGGCACAGCCGAGCCAGGGAGATGGCGGAAACTGTCTTTTCTGACGATCGTGGACTGGGCTGGTTCATGAGCATCAGCAAGTTGGAAAACAAAGACAGTGCCAACATCACCACCTGGCAGGAGGTGTGTGCCCACATTGCAAAGCAGTGTCAGCTGCGAAATGAGGACCAGGTTCGCTCAATCTGTATCCTCAATTGGTCTGCCCCATCATTGTTTGCCGGGTCTGTTCAGAACAGACAAGCAACATTGATGGGGACAATTGTGAACCAATAAACTTATGGCAATCGCGAATGTCAACACTGACACGCCATTTGCCTTGGCATTCTCTGGCCGCAATGATGAAAGGCAGAAGCGGCCATTGCTTCAGCCAGGATTCATTGCAATGCCAGGCGATTCGAAGGTTGCCGAATCTACCTGGTCCCATTGGCGAGGCACAGAAGTCTTCAAGCAAAATCTGATCAAGGACGCGGCCCTACCGCTATCCGTGGACCTGATTGAAATGGAAGACTTGGCTGAGGCAGCCTTGCCCACCAGCACGGACGACAAGACCCATCCGTGCCAGGCAGAGAAGTACCAACAAGTGGGCCAGGACGCAGCCTCCAAAATTTTGGCCGGCGCATTGACAAATGCCCCAGCTGAAGCAGAGAGAGCTGCTATTCTGATTGTGGACCCATCCGCGCGTACTTTGGAATTTGCCAAAGCCGCATATGAATTGAGAAAAACCGTTGGCCAACCTGTATATTACCTTGGTTTTGCAGAAAATGATGGCCAAGCAGACTGGCAACGGTTTCATTTGTCAACTTGGTTGGCAGAAGGCTTTCTGAATGGAAGTTTGCCTTTACCTGCTGGCGCTCAGCCTTTGGCATCTGCTGAGCTACCATCAGAGTTGGTCACAGCTATGCCGAACAAGCCAGATTTGGGCACGCTGACATGGAGCAACAAGAAACATGAAGATGGGTTGCCCACTTTGAAGACGCCAGACAAAATCTTGCAAGCATGGCACGACCACCCAGAATTTGGGGAAACTTTCCGCAACTGGCTGACAAAGACACGCGGTCTGATCCCACTGGACGTCACTGATGAGAAAGACCCAAAGAAGCGAACCAGCACCGGAAGTACTGCTTCGGAGACAGCTGGAAGCGGGCAGCAGGACCCAGAGCCCCTCCCCAAAAAATTGAAGAAAGATACTGCTGCTGCTGTTCTCCCATCCATTGCCGTGGCTGATTTGCCATCCCCTTTGAGCTGGTCTGCACAGCTGCCCCTGCCACAGGCTAGCAAGAAAGCAGGAGGAAAGCTCCGACTTATCATTGCTGTTGGCAGCAAGATCTTCTTAGCAAATGAAGGCACCGCAGATGTGGAGCTCAGCGCCGGCACAACTGTGGCCGGCTACTGGAANCCGACTTATCATTGCTGTTGGCAGCAAGATCTTCTTAGCAAATGAAGGCACCGCAGATGTGGAGCTCAGCGCCGGCACAACTGTGGCCGGCTACTGGAAGGGCTCATGGCTAAAACGTGAAGGCGAGCCGCGCGTGACAGATGTGCCATATGAATTGCGGGATGCCAACGACACAGTCATTTTGGATAACAAAGTCACATCCCTGGGGCAGGTCATCAAAGAGAAGCGCGCTATCTCTCCATTAGAAATCAAGGTGCTGTACCACACCTTGGTTGACAAGCCCACATCAGAAGACAGTTCCTTTTTCAAGTGCGAAGAAAAGCAAAATCAGCAGGTACTATTCCGAACTGAGAACGTGCCTATCAAAGAAGAACAAAAAGATAATGACTGCGTCACTTTGCCACATGGAAACTTGGCCGGATGCCTGCCAGCAGCAACTTGGGACACCCTAGCCACTCATGTTGTCTGGGTATTGCGCTGGACAGCGCGAGGCTTAAGCCCAGTACGCCCACTGATCTGCTTGAAAGACAAATGCATCATCAAGCAAGGTCAGGCTGTGGCACTCCAAGCCAGCAACAATCAGGAGTGAAAAGGATGCGCTGCCGAAAGATCAAGCCACATCCTGAGACAGCTGATGCCAGCAAACAGTCGCTACCAGCCATGTGCGCTGCCAAAAAATAAACAGTATCGTTTCGGGGGGTGCGTGTTGGAAATTATAAGGTCAGGTCAGGGTCGGGGGGGAAAAATAAGTTCTATAGCAAATAACATTTGCAGCCAGTGGCTCAAATTCGAACAGCGCGCGCCTGCAGCAGTGGTCTCCATGGCGCTTTCGCAACCCGATGAAGATGGCTTCATCACTAAAGGCGGCAGCAAAGGTAAAGTAGGCAAAAAAGGGAAAAAGGGCACAAAGAGCAGCAATGAAGATGAAACGGGCCTACCGACTGAAGAAGTTGGCGGCATCACAAAAGGCAGCAGCAAAAGTAAAGGAAAAAAAGGAAAAAAAGGCACAAGCAAGACTAAGAGCGGCAACGAAGAACCTGAAGGCGGCCAGCAGTCCGGGAAAGGCCCATCACTGTCTACTAGTGACGGCCCTGGTGAAGCCGCTGCCACTGAGAGGCCTGCTGCTGCAGCACCACCGATCAGAGGCGGTCTTGTGACACAGCCGCGCTCTGCAGAGGTGGAAGAGATTGTCCGCGAAGTTTGCCAACGCATCTTGCCGGAGCAACTGGCGGCAGTTTTGAAGAGTCTACCCAAAGAAGGCCCACCCCTAACAGACACAGGGGCGGCAGCAAACAATGCATGGGCGACTCCTTCACATGCAGCACCGGCAGCAGATGCAGCACCAGTATATGCACAATGGTTTGACAGCGGCGATGCAGCAGCAAGTCAGCATCCACCGTTTCAGTTGCGCATGCCAGGTTCGGATCAAGCCGGATCCATGGGCGCAGACGGGTTGATATGCCCTATCTGCAATAAATTTGTACGAGGAGGTCGTTCAGCCCTCAATGCACGCCAACTCACTTCCTCTTCCTGCCGAGCTGCCCGCGGAGACTCAGAGTGTGGCAGAGAGCCATGTCAATATTGTGGCAAAATGCTGGCAGCTGATGATGAATGGGCCAGGCAACAGCACGCTGCTTTCTGCCCACAGCAGCCGCGCCCATCCGGACACGGGCCACCAGCTGCAGCATCAAGCTGGCGCCCGCAAAGCCATCCATCAAGCTGGCGCCCGCAAGGCGGGCCACCAGCAGCTTCAAGCTGGCGCCCGCAAGGCGGGCCACCAGCAGCTTCAAGCTGGCGCCCGCAAGGCGGGCCACCAGGAGCATCAAGCTGGCGTCCAAAAGGTGGACCACCAGCTGCGTGGCGCTCGCCATCTACGCCCAAAGGTGGCAAGTCTGGCTGGTACTACTGGTCTGGATAGACAATCAGCACAGAGAAGCAAAAAAGGCATCCCTGCTGCTGACTGAACCTGAATGGCCAGCACATCACCTGCATCTTCATCCTTGCAGCTGCTGTCGCTCTGACATATTTTTCTGCCGCAGCCATTTTCAAGCAATGTGCACGTGCATGGTAAAGATGAAACATGTTTTAAACAACATGTCTAACCACAGGTTCTTATTAGATACCATTGGCATTAGTAGTCTTAGTTCACCCCGTCGGATCCCTGGGCCGTCCCGCGCCATGGTCAAACAAAAAAAAGAAACAGTGACAGCGGGCAAGTCCAAGGCTGCCCCTCAAAGCCCTACCACTGTGGGTGGCGGGCCAAAAAAGAAGAAGCCGCACGGTGCCGCGCTTGCTGCAAGCAAAAAAAACACAACACAGCGCAAAGAATCGAAGAAGCCTGAGCCTCCTACCGCTCCAGTAGTTGACGGCGGAGAAAAATCTAAGGCTGCAGCAGCAAGCACCGCGCCAAACGACGACTACACCTATGATTACAGTTCCACCTATGAGGAAATTGATGAACAACAAAGCCAGTCATCGGACAGGCGCTCTGGGTCCGATGACGACAAGCCACCTGTCAGGTCTCAGGACAGGCGCTCTCCAGATGACAGCAATGACAAGCGCCCCATCCAGGAGCTACCTGTCAGGCATCAGGACAGGCGCTCCCGTGAGCCGGAGCCACCGGTCAGGTCTCAGCACAGGCGCTCTCATGAGAGGGAGCCACCTGTGGAGTCCCAGCACAGTGACAGGCGCTCCCATGAGGACCAGGAGCCACCTGTCAAGTCGTCGCAGCACAGGCGCTCCCGCCATGAGGAGCCACCTGTCCCAGAGGGCACACTGATATGCGACGTGCGAGATGCTGCACCTGCCACTCCACCACGCGCAGCGCAGGCTGGCTCAGCTAAAGTGAAAAAGGAAAAAAAAGATGAGAAAAAAAAAGAGAAAAAAGCAAAGCAATCGAAGAAAAGAACGTCGACTGCCAGTGGCCACAGGCAGCAGGAAGAGCACCAGAAGGGTGACTCAAGGTCTCCTACCCCAGAGCAACAGGGGCGGAGCCCAAGCCTGGCGCAAATGGAATCAGAAGATAGCTTGGAAAGTTGGGCCAAGAAGACTGGTTTCAAGAGACGGCCTAGGAGTCCACAAAGCTCCCGGCCGCGCCGCTACCGCAATGAATCGCCTCCACCGCGCCAAGAGCGCGGCGAGGACAGAAGTTGGAAAAGGGCAAAGCCTTGGGAAGCCCAGAAACATTGGCAAAGCATCAAGTGTGAGTTCTGTGGCCACATCCTCAAAGGCACAGGGAGCGCCATTGGCAATGCCAACGCGCTGAAGTCGCACATGATGACGTCTTCCAAGTGCTTAGCCGCTCAGGGACGCGGCGCCGCCACCGAGCCTTGCCAGTGGTGTGGACAGCCACTGGCGGCAAAAGACTGGTGGGCCAAAGAGCAGCACTCGTGGCATTGCAAGGGGTGGTGGCGGGGGAGGTGGAAATGGTGCTGGGACTGGGATGATTAAGCTCCCCCTACCACACTTCACCCCCAGATGCTATCTTCGTTTAGAAGACGCATTTTTTGGTTGGCTACCCATCGACATGGGCGCCAGGAATTTGGCAGCATGCAGCTACTTGTTTGTTCACAAGCGCTGCTGAATAGTTGCTGTAGAGTTGCAGCATGCAAAAGACATGCGTCAAACCTGTGATGCCTGCTGCAAAAAAAGTGCGCCTCAGTTGGGATGTTGGAATGGGAACTAAGGAAAAAAGTTGATTTTAAAAAGAAAAGTTGAAATGAAAAAATTCGAGCTTTTGAATGGTGGGCAGAAAGAATTCGATGTATTTTCAAAAGTTGCTTGCTGGTCAAAATGCGAACACCTATTCGATGCCGATGCCAAGACAAGCGCGCTAGCGCTCGTAATCGCCGCAATCGCCGGCGTTTCGCACTTGACAATGCCGTGATTGTCTGAGAATTGAGCAATGAAACAGATGACCCAAGCCAAAATGTACATCCACTCAAAGTCCAATAGCGTAGGAAACCAAATCACAAATTGCAAAGGGAAATTCAACCGATGCAAATAGGGACCAGGAAACCGTAGGAATACACCAGGTGATCGGCTCACCTGCAGAAGCCAGGGGATAGACAACGTAGACGATGTAGTTGGAAAAGTTGAGGAGCAAGTCAAACTCAACAAGCAACACAAAGTCAATGACAAAGAATACCCACCAAATATTTGAATAGAAAATGACACAGTAGTTGGCCAAGTGAATGACAGCAAAAACAATGTCCAAAGAAATAGTGATATTGGTACCAGAAAACTGTCGGCCAATTGAACAGCAGCGAGAGTGATCCAGATATGTAAATAGTCTCGGTCAAGTGAATGACAGCGAGAAAATGAAAATAAGACAGGGTTTTGGAAAACGGTGGACCCTAAACCGAAAATCCGGAGGCTCAGAGACCAGATGAGCCCGCGAGTCAAGCACTCGCTAAGGCTATGGCACCCGCCGCCCCACTAGGTCGTCAGCGTGGGGGGCTTGACCCAAAACCTTTGTACATATATATATATATACTACTTAAACATCAATATAGAACTTATATACATATACATATAGGGACCATCACCATCTCAGGGGAAGGGGGGGACCTGCAAACACTGGGCCATATGTAAATATATACATATCTATAGATATGTGTGTGTGTGATGTTGAACTTCTACTATTTACGCACCACTCAATCCATAGATATAACATGATATCACCAACATTCTATAAAAAGGTTGCAGGAGTTCTGACCTTCGGGACCCTGTCCATGCTGAACCCCGGGGCCACGGCGACGGTCACGGGGCTCTCTTCCACGGGTGACACCAGCGGAACCGGGGCCACCAGCGGCGGCAAACGGAGGGGTGGAACCTGCCACAGGACGGGGAACGACGCACCATCAAGCACCGCAACACGACATGAGTCATTTATTGGGGTATGCCTGATTTATGATTTTATTATGCACCATTTGTGTTTATATCATCGGATTGGTTTAAGGGAAATTTTACAGGAAACCTCGATATTTGATGGTAAAAGCCATGGTTTCCTGTAAATCTTCCCTTAAACCAATCCAATGATTATAGTCATATTTTTTTCAAAAACTATGGACTATCTACACTGTGTACTACTGTTCGTTTTGAACAAAGGCCTTCTAGAGGACCATCCCGTCCGGCCCTGTTTCAGGGCAGTTCAAATGCTGGAGCCCCAATTTTTATGTGGCGTCCGTTGTGCAAAAACATCGAAAGTAGACTAATTTGATTCGATTTTAAGGATTACCCTCTGGTAAACTAACATAACTATGGAAAAATCACCACTTTTTAATGGGAAAATCCACTATAAATGGCCATTTTCAATAGCTATGTTAGTTTGCCAGAGGGAATTACCCCCTATTTTGAATATGTATCTAAATTATAGAGGCCCGATTGAAACCAAACTCAATTGTATTCGCCACAGTTCAACGGCCTGTGCTTCAGGGTCCCTTGGGTAGGCATGACCCCCATTTTGGACCCTGAAGTTTCAGCGGATTGATTCTCCAACAAAAAGGCTGAACGGAAACCATGGTAGTTTTTACATGTTTTCCATGAAAGAAAAACATCTGGGGATTCTGAGGTTCAACCTTTAAAAAACTTATCAAACCAATTCTGGGATAGCTGCATTCTCATCAGCCCTTTTTCCAACCCCTCGGAGAACAGAAACCATCTCCTGCCTTTTGACGCTCACGTTCTGCTGCCACCTGTTGCCGAAACGATCCTAAAAACTTCGAGGTTTGTCTTGTCTCCGTAGCACCACTTTTTTCGGTGGTGACAAGATACCAAAACAATCCAAAACACATGAAATGTTGCCGTGTCTTGACATGTTGAAATCCCACGGCTCCAGCCTCAGGTGGTTCATTTTGCCTTAGCTGCGGACCATTGCTCTTTCTCAGCTCTGTACAAAGAAAAAACTGATTTGTAGACAGTTTGGGGCATGATTTTACCACACCCTGTATCAACGTGACGTTGCATGTCTTAGAGTGTACCTATCCTCCTGGCCAATGCTTTGAGGCTCATCGCCATTGAAAAACAAAAAGCAAAACATCGGTATTGCGCAACCACAAAAAAAAAACGCAAGCCATATCGCTAAAATCACCCAGATCCATCGTGGCATCTTGAGTTTTAAATCCTCCAAGCCTCAAAAGAGTTCCAAAACTCGATGGAACATGGCTTAATTATACGAACAAAAAACTATCATTCCATGACCAAAAGAGAAGCAAACGGGTGTTTTCCATCAGCTTCACTCACAAAAAAAAACATCAGAAACCATGACCCGAAGACAGGGTGCAACTTGTTCCAATGGTTTCACCCATGTTTTCTGCCAAAGCGCTTCATGACGAAGCCCCGGCAAAAGTCGGGCCCTTCGAGTCGTGCTAACTTCGCCACCGGCAGTGGGCAGAGATGCCTGACCCACGGCTGATGTCCAAGTGATAACCATCAAAAAGTGGATATTTCATGGGACATATTTGTCATATCAATACGATTGGATCCATATATATAGAGCATATAAGTCATAACCGGCAAACATATATATATATATATAACCTTTGTTTGAGTATTTTTATAGGGTGTACATGATATATATATATGTATGTATGTATGTATGTATGTATGTATGTATGTATGTATGTAATGTATGTATGTATGTATGTATGTATGTATGTATGTATGTATGTATGTATGTATATGTATGTATGTATGTATGTATGTATGTATGTATGTATGTATGTATGTATGTATGTATGTATGTATGTATGTGCTATCTTTCCTAAGTTGTCTCTCTCTCTCTCTCTGCCTCACCTTCAGAGCAAGTCTGCCTCAGCCGTTCGTAACTTGGTTATAATATGCTATGACGGGTGTAGATGATACATGACAATACATGTATATTGATGTAAATAACAGATCCCAAAAAAGACGAAAAGCTGTCAAACCCCACTAGTAATAACATGTAATAAACTACTTGTCTATCTTTTTGGGACTGTTTTTTTTACTTGCAGTTATGCAAATCTCATCCCGGCTCAGGGCTTCTTAGCGGACAGCGCGTCCCTACTGGGGGGTCCATCTCAGCTGAAACCAAGGGAATCTGCAAAAACTGCCCAAGCTGCATTTTTTGCCGGTTTTTTTGAAGTTGGTAGTGTTCAAAACTTGGCTGAGAACAGGCCTCCCAATTCATGGGGCGGGTCATGATCCCAAATGATCATTTATCAGTTATAGACCATGATTAAATCCCCGGTCAACAACTCATAACTAGTCGATCTGGGGTCAGTTCCATATGTTTGCTAGTTAAGGCTAAGTTAAGACCCCCTAGATGATTGATTTGTGCATGATGAGCCCATAGAAGGGGTTCCCTAAAATGGGGAGTACCCCCAAATCATGCAACTTAGACCATTTTAGCACTGAGACCCATGGTGACTTGGGGATCCACCATTTTGAGAAACCATCAATGTGGTACACCCAAGAATAAACCCACCATTTGGGGATGGTTTTATACCACCCATGTATGGAAAATAGATAATGTTTTGACAATGGCACATATGAAATGATATGAACCTACCCCTAAATCATTCATTTTCATAGGATTTTCCATTATAAACCAACCATTTTGGAGATCCCCCATTTGTGGAAACCACACATGCGAACCCCATTGAAATGACAAAACCAACAGCTGTACCTGGTGCTGTTGCTGTTGCTAAGCCCCTGTGCGGAGGCCAAGAGGGAGCGAAACATCTGGTGGTTTTTTAAGATCCAGTTTTGGATGATGACAAACACCCTCTGGAAATCACAATTTTTAATGGGAAAATCACAATTTTTAATGGAACATCACAATTTTTTATCGGAAAATCACTAACATAACTATGGAAAATCACTAACATAACTATGGAAAATCGCTATGTTTAGTGGAAAATCACAATTTTTAATGGGAAAATCAACTAGTTCTATCACCATTTTCAATAGCAAACGGTAACAAATTACCAGAGTGTAACAGAGTGTAATTTTGGGAAATTCTCCCAAAATGTTGTTGTTTGAGGGGTTCTTATGCTATCATCATAACTATTGTATGTCATTGTGACGATTGTTATTTTTTTTCTCCCAGATGACTCCACATGTTTCATTGATCCCCTGGAGTGCTGGAGGTTTTGGCTTTTCCTTCCAAGCATCTGGGAAACCGAATGCCATCAACCATCCGAAAAATAGAGGTCTGACCAAAATATAGCTATAGCCCTATGACTGTGATGCAAAATCAGCCCTGCTGAAGGGTTGCTGACTGGGAGGCGTTTATTGTTGGCTTTGCCGCAGCACCTTCCAGCGACCTCCAGCGCCGCTTTTCACCGAGCCCGAGCCTTTGGTGGCCCAAAGATCTTGCGACAGAGGTTGACGACTTTCATGGGATTCTCCACCTCGGAGCAGGGCTGAAGCAGCAAGCTGAATCATGGAGAACGAGATGCTAGCAGTACCCTCTGGTAAACTAACGTAGCTATTGAGAATGGTCATATAAATAATGGATTTTCCCATTAAAAATGCTGATTTTCCATAGTTATATGTTAGTTTACCAGAGGGTACATAACAATATATCAATGACAGAAAGGGTAAGCAATCATCACCAAAACTCTCTCTCACTCTCTCTCTCTCTCTCTCTCTTCATCGCCATCTGTCAAGACTGCCAGAGGCAGCGCACCACCTAGCTACATATGGAAAACCACCATTTTCAATATGTAAATCATTTATGAATGGGCCACGGTTTTCATAGCAAACTGTCACAAAGTACTGGAGAGTATCCCAATCCAATTCCCATCACTAAAATGTTGAAGCAACTCCAGGGTCAAATCACCCCTTCTTGTAGTAAGATCCCTATAGTAAAATCACTATGCTTCAACGTTCCTCATTGCAAAAATCCCATGTTTCAGAACAGTTTCTTCTCCAAAATCACATTGAAAAAAAAATCTCATATAAGAAAAACATGTTTTAATCATTTATCATACTGTAGATACCCTCTGGTAAACTAACATAACTATGGGAAAAATCACCATGCTGTTCATGGGAAAATATCAACTATTTCTATCCCCATGTTCCAGTTCGCAAACTGTAACAAATGACCAGAGGCTAAAAATCCCATGTTTTCCATCGCAAAAACGGGTCGCCCCGACCGGGCGCCGCCAGGTCCGCAGCCGTTCCTCCGCTTCCTCCATGGCCAGAACCTGCACCACAAAAAGCCCCTGTCTTGGGACGCGAAATCCAACAAACCCCCAAAAAAATCCCCGCTTCATGATTGGCGAATATTATAATATATAAGTGCTTCAATGTGTACTTATAGAATCTGATTCACAATTAAAAAGTACACATTCATGATTGGCGAAGTCCACCCGTTTTGCATGCGTTGAAAGCGTTGAAATAACTTCATGCACAATGAAGTACAAAATCATTCATGATTGGCGAAGTCCACCCGTTTTGCATGCGTTGAAAGCGTTGAAATATCTTCATGTATCGCAGTTAAATCATGATCCAAGTCTCCCATTGCCGAATCCATGGATGTTTTTTTGGTTGGTCAAATACTGTACTCGTTCTTTGTTGGAACAAAGATTGCTTGCTCTTTGGTAGAGTAACATAGCTATGGAGAATTGCCCATGCACAAATGATTTACATGTTAAAATGGAGATTTTCCATGGATTTCCAGAGGGTAAAGCGCTGGCGCCTTTTCCTGCATCTCTGCCAACTGTGGCCGGGGATGTTGGAGGGGCGTCTGAGGAGCCCCAGGAGGAGAAGTGAGCTGGATCTGAATGGTTGAGCAAAACTGTAGGGGATTTACCCTCTGGTAAACTAATATAGCTATTGAAAATGGCCATTTATAGTTGACTTACCTATTAAAAATTGTGATTTTCCATAGTTTCTTGGTATGTTTACCAGAGGGTAGATAATCATGGCAACCCCATGCCATAAACCTAGCAATCTTGCTTGAAATCCCACCCATCAAATGGTGATGACTTGGGGATGATTTATGGCATTGGCTTGCCCACATCAATACACATGGCATGGGACAGCCACTCAAACAGGGGGACCCCACACGATTGGTAGGATTGGTATGATGGCTATATCTGCAGCTATAACCAAGGTGGTGCCTCCTTCATTGTAGGTATATCGAACTAGTTCATGGGGTTGATAAATCAACCTCCAACGGTGGGGCAATACCTTGCTAGAATCGAACTACCGTATAGATATGTATAGATCTACTACAAATACAAATTATCACCCAAGATGAGGTTGCATAAAACAACAAACATAACTTGGGGGTCCCTGTTTTAGGGGACATCATGTACACTTCCTCAAAGCAGGTGAGCAGCAAACGCCTTGCATACACCATGAATAAATCCTTGAGATTAAAACATGGCACAGAAACAAGGTGGAAAACAAGGTTTGATGAATGGGAAAATGATCATCTGTGATCCATGCCAATGGCTGAAAACCTATCATCTACCGAGCATCTAAACTACAAACGATGCAGTAAAAGCCATGGTTTCAGGGTTGAGCCAAAGCCATTTCTCCGGGCACATCAGGCTTTTGGGACGGAAAACTCACCCTTAATCTGGCTGAATTCAGTCGCCAACCTGAAATGTTTGCTGATTTTCCTGGGATTTCCTCCAAACAGCCAGTCCCAAAACTGATAGAAATCTCGAAAATGGTCCATAAAATCATCCAAAATCATATGTAGTTACACATGATAGAAACTAGAAAGGTGAATGAGTTGTACCCTCTGGTAAATCAACATAGACCCTGGCATTTCATCGGGATTGGAAGATGAGTGAAACCTCTAAAAATAGCTATTCTCAGGGTCGAACTGTTAATATACATTAATATACCATGAGTTAATGGCTGGGAAACATAGTTAGAATTATCCAAAATCATATGCAATCATCTGTAAATGAGTTGTATCTTTTGGGATTTCAATCCCATCCCCAGCGGTGACCGTTCCCACCTCATCCTGTCCCACCAACGCGCCACGACGCGTCGGATCGCCACCTGGTCGAAACGCCAGCGCTGGCGCTGGATTGGGAAACCATGGTTTTGACATTTTTGGAGGGGAGATTTAATCTGGATTTAATGGGATTTAATGGGGATTTGGTGGGATTTTATTGGGATTTATGGAGATTAGAGAAGGTGAGGCCCCCAAACGATAGCTAAGTAGACTTATGATTTGGTTTGCGTTTGGGTTTATGGGGAAGGTGACGATAGTTAAACAGTGGCTTGAAAAAACGACAAGCATCACTGGTGGGTCTCACCTTGTATGGGATTTAGTGAGGTTGATCGGGATAAAATGAGATTCACCCACGGATTTTTTTGTTCCCAACACCCCCGTTCATGTTAAACACCCCCAAAACCATGTTGGATGCAGGGGATAGATGGATAAAAAACACTGTTGAATGCGAACGGGGAAGGGGATAAATCGGGAGATAATGGTAGCATATGGTAGTACAATGAGATATGACCCTAATGTGATGACCCTGACTATTAGACAGGGGTTGTAGTCACACTACATTCCATCCCAAAAATGATCAAACTATGTCAAAGTGTCACAGTCAAACTGTTGGTTCAGGGAATGGTTGCAAAACCCAATGATCTTTACATTGCCGACAAAAATTGATAGACTGCAGCAAATTTTACCAGCTCAGGGTTGGCCAAGGTGTATGTTGATCATTCCTAACCAGGGCCATGCCTGGCATTTGCATGCTTTTACCTGTGGGGGTTTGTCTATATCAACTTTAAAGCAAGGAGGCTTACCAGAACTCGGAGAGCTTTCTCCGGCCACACGTTGACCCACGGGACCATCTCTCCCAAAAATGGGGTCCAAAAAATGCAACAAGATAAGGACTTGATGAAAAATGGGCACCTGCAATCCAACCAAAAAATTATCACCAAAGGGTGCCTCTGGGCTCCCCAAACGGCTCCCATGAATGAATCCCAACACCCTCATCTTGGAAACTCCCCAAACGAAACCATGCTGGATTTAGCGGGTCCATTTAAAATTAGGTAGTGCTTAAAATGAACGGGGGGGTTGGATTTGTAGGGATATGAACATTCATCTTTTGTTGACCCTCCCTGCCTCCTTAGCTGCGCTGAATAAATCATCCCCAGCCGCAGAGGTGTTTCCCCAATTTGTTCAACCCGAATGTGGGATTGACCAAAATTCTCCCATGATTATCCAATGACTATCCCATAATTTCTATTGGTTTCCCATATATTTTCCCATTTCGCTGGGAAGATCTCGCCAGAATTTCCCATTGCTATCCCCCTTTTCCAAGCCACGGGTGGAGACCACGGTCAACGCCGCGCTCGCGGTGCGGACCTGTGGCATGCACGGTCGGCTAGGCCTGGTAAAATGTGTACCAGACGAATTGGGGACAAATCCTCTGAAATTTAGCCCAAAAACATCGGGCTTATATATGCTACTTGTATGGTACCTCCAATTTAAGCTGCAATAGCTGATAGGTGTCCTTTTCAGGGAACAAAATGGTGATCACAATAGGGGAATCAAACTTCAACAACTTACACCTTCACCAAGTAGAAAAGAAAGTGAAATGTGAATCACTAACCTGCGTTGTTTCTTTAAAAAAAAAAACAACAAACGACAGAAAAATCGACCTCCACCCGGCATCCCATGGGGAAAGTCAGCGTTTCACCATGGCACCTTGGTCGGCTCCTGCGGGTCTTCAATCCAATCGTCCAGGAAGGCCACCTGGAAGAAATGGTGGAAATCCAGAGGAAAATCCACGGGATGGGTAGGGAAGTTGTTTGAACAAATTGGAACATGCAAAGTATAGCCCTAAATGATAGATAGATATAGATAGATAGCATATAGATGATAGATATAAAATGGTATACACACATATATATATATATTCTATACAAAGTGTTCAGACTTTAAAGAAATAGTGCCGATGAGTCTTACTGGAGAATCCTAAATGCCGCGTTCCGCTCAGCATTGGGCCCCCCCAACCCCCCCCAAAAAAAAGAAGCTCCGCATGAGATGAAGCATTAAAGGCTCGAGTTTCAAGACTCTTCTGGCTGAATGATTCACTAACTCACTGGATTGGTTTAAGGGAAAATTTACAGGAAACCCCTATATTTGATGGGAAATCCATGGTTTCTTGTAAATTTTCCCATTCACCAATCCAATGACTAACCTGAAAACAAATGAAATCAGAAGAATCAGGTCATTTGGGGATGATCCTCCGAATCCCAATTCCCATCATTCCACGAAAAACGACGTGATCATCCAAGTCTCCAACATGACACGGCAGAACCGGGAGCCGCGGCACCTCTTTGAGTGACAAGGCTCCCTCGGCCGAGACCTTAGGCGGAACAATTTGGAATGGTCCGTCGAAGATAGTGCCCCAGAAACTTCTAATCATTTGGGGGGTTCCTAAAATGGGGGTACCCAAAAATGGATGGTTTATAATGGAAAATCCTATTAAAATGGATGATTTGGGGGTACCCCTATTTTAACGTGACTGGGTTTGGAGAGTTTTGGGAATCAGGATGTTATTTCCCTGTTTGTCGAAAGTGTCGTACACTCAATGGAGAAAATGTGGGAAAGCTACGCATCCGTCGCAGACGTGTGATATGTGTAGAATTGTATGCATGCATTCTCTCTAGGTATACATGTCAAGCACAAAATGGATCAAAATGGCGTACCTCTGGTAGACTAACAGTTCGCTATTGAAAATGGCCATAGAAACAGTGGATTTTCCCATTAAAAATTGTGATTTTCCATAGTTCTTTGTATGTTTACCAGAGGGTATTTCCCTCTTCAAACCTTGCACGTTTGAGTCTAGGGAAATGATCCCAGCAACATCAGCAACTGACCTCCAGCCATGCGCCCCTTGAAACAAGTGGCATCCAGTGTGTTGAAGAGCTGCTTGATTTGCCCCTGGCACTGGGCACCATGGTACCACCAAAAGCCGTTGCCATGATTTCCCTCATAAGATACCCCCTGGTAAACATACAAACTATGGAAAATCGCCATTCTTCATGGGAAAATCCACTATTTCTGTGGCCATTTTCAATAGTTATGTTAGTTTGCCAAACGGTAAGAATGTTGTATTCTCCAACCCATACCTTTGGTTGCATCTACCGACAATAGAACTCAGCTCCCTTCACCACGACCCATGACATCCCATGACCAGCCTCCGCCTCATACCCGTAGATTCGGCAAGCTGCTCGAAATTCCTACCGGTCAAAGTCGGTCAAAGATCGACTTGTTTGCTTCTGTTTAGCATGTTCCTTGGCAAACTCCCCCTTCTTGTTTGTTTCTTAAACATGCCAGTTTCTTCTTGGTCAAAGTCAGAGAATCCATCATGTCTGCGGCAGAAATTCCCTGTGCGTCTTTTCCAAGTTGTTCATGTCATGTTTCCACATGTTTCTGGGTGAAATCCAATTTCTATCTCACTTGTTGATGGTCAAATCCCAATGATAGATGGTTAAATCATATAAAACTCTTAGTTTTCGTGGCGACATCAGCATTCTGATCCATTCTTAATGGTTTAAACCACGTTCAACCACAGTGTTTTATCCATTTTTCCTAGTCCAAACCACCATTTTGATCCATGATCCACGATTAAACTCCTCATTTTTCACGGGGGTTTCATAGTTCAACCACAGTTCAACCCCCATTTTTCATGGGTTTTTCATGGTTAAACCACGGTGAAACCACGGTTAAACCCCCATGTTTCACCGGTTTCCCCGGCGCCTGGGAGCTGAGGCTGTTAGAGCCGTCGCTGTCGAAGACGCTGAAGGCCGCGCGGGCGGAGCCGAACTCGTCCACCGCCCAGGTCCTGGCTGGGATGAGAGTCACTTGCAAATGGTCATGACTATGGAAAATGTTATAAATAATAGTTATCATAGTTACAATATGTTATAATGATCAACTTATTATCATAGTTATACTTTAAAAAATCCCACTAATCTTACTTGTGCTTAGTAGGGAATGGGGGTTGCTGGGATGATTATTAATGATCATTAATGGGATGATTCTCATAGTTATCATTATCAACTTATTATCATAGTTATAATCATGGTTATAACATTTAAACTAACCATCATTGGTCCAAGAGGTTACTAACTAAATCTAAGCTTCGCTAGTATTGCTACTTGTATTAGTGATTATTAGTGATGGTTATTAATAATTAATATCAACTTATTATCATAGTTATAACATTTTATAATTATAGATGATTGATTTTCATAATATCCATAATCTTGGTTTAAAAAAAGAATCTAAATTAAAACATGCGTCTAATAATACCATTTTAATGAGCATTGGCACATATAGTAGTGACCAATAATGGTAACTAATGATCACTAGTATAAGTAGCAATACTAGCGAATATATTAGTAATCATATAATAACTTCTTGGACAAATAATGGTTAGTAAATGCTAGCAACACTTACCAATGGACCAATATAACTTCAGCGGTGGCCAACCTCAATAGCAATTGAAGTAATCACAATGATGTCATATTGAGATATATTGAGTAACCAATGTAGCAGCATTGAATTCTATGATTAATGGCAGAATTGATAGTAACTAACTTGTCATAATAGTCCATGATTGATAGTAACCATGATTGATGGTAACTATCAGTAGTAATAGTAATACTCCGCAATTACCTCCACTCTTATTTACTACTGGTTCTAACTAATGGTAACTTAGACACAATATACAATCTTGTTGGTACTAGTAGTTGCAATGATGATGTAGTTGATAGTAACTTCTAATTATAAATGGAAAGTGACTATTTAATGACTGATTAGAAGTTCCATTTATCGGGGTAAACTACCCAATTTCGATATAATTTACTGCCACTAGTAGTTGTACTGTTTCGCTATACTGTAATACCTATAATGATAATGGCATGAGAGTTATAGTACTTATAGAAATTGCTAATAAATAATGATAAGAATGGAACCGTTTCTGATATCTTTGTGGAAGTGATAAAAATGGTTGTGATTATCAGTGACTATTATTAGTATTTATTAGTTATACAATGGATGTTCATGGTATGGTGACTATCAAGTTTATGGCATAATGGAACCGAAGTTGTGGTATAAACTCACTGACTATTAATGGTGTCGGTCATTGTTAGAAATCAAGGGAAATCACCAAAAACATGTTGCAATCTCCAGTTGAAATGGAGGTTTTACCATCAAAACTGGAGGTGTGACCATGAAGAATTGCGGATCTGACCATCGTAAATCGAGGGTTACCATTATTTGACCATTAGTTCCTTCATTTTTTCAAATTCTGGAATTCCACGGCTAACCCCTGCCCCCCCAATTAACGGGAAAACGATTTTTGGGACAACCCGGTGTATTATCGCATACATCACAGGAAATTCAAAGAAAAATGTGTCGTCTCATGAATCGCAGAGGGTTCCTGTAGAGTTCTTGGATGGTTGAAAATCCTGGGAACTCCGCAGAGGTCTGCATGTTCTTGCCATTCAAATCTGTCACAAAATCTGTTAGCCACAATGAAATTCTGGCTGGGGAGCACCTCTCTGGTAGTCACCTTCCCGACAACGGGAAACCTACAGTACCTACCAGAAATCATGGTTTTGTGCCATTCAAATGCATGAAATAATACCGATTGTATAGTGACCCCCAGAACAGGTTCGAAAAGGACTTCACAAAGTTCTCAGTCTTTTTGGGCGTGGCCGTAACAGCGGCACCTGTCCTGAAGTCCCACAAAGTTCGATAGCCCTCTTTGTCCAGTTCCTTTAGAGTGATATACCTCAGCAACTAGCCGCAATTTCTCGAAAAATGTCAGTCAATGGATTGGTGGGAAACTTCAAACATTTATGCTTTTTACCATAATGTTTCCCATGGTTTTTTATCCCTAAATGTACCTGGTTTTTTTCGGGGAATTTCACGGAAGAAACCCATGGGTTTTGAGGCTTTAACCCTGACAGATCATCATCCAGGGCCCTCCAGGCGCCAGCCAAGTCGCCTCCAGGATAAAGTGTGCGACGGGCTTTGCCCAACAGAAACAGACCAAAGAAACGTGGGATGTCACGATGCAAAGTTATAGGCATAGATACACTATGATACACGTAAATATCTGTCTGATATGATCTGGGTCTTATCTGAATCTAATATGGATAATGTGGATCTTTACCCAGTCAAAATATTGATTCTAGATGTTTTTCGCATCAAAAAGATATATTTAACTATAGTGACTCTGCTAGTTCGGATCTTAGATGATATTTATGTCAAAAATGTCAATAAGATTTAAATCTATCAACCGAAAATGTGAGAAATCATTAAAAATCAACTGAATGCAAACACGATTAGATAAGATCAATTACGCTTAGGCAGACCGCTGTGCATATTCATATATGTAAATATGTGTGTGCGCGATGATGTTGCAATTTTTTGTGTAGTGCCTTTTCTTTGGTCAGACTCAGTTTCGTCCCCTGATCCATCAAACTGGAACAGCTCATGCAACTTGCTCCCGTCTTGTTGATCACTTACAATCGGTGAATATCTGGGCACCTGTTTTTTTTTTTTTAAACTAGCGCTCTTTTCTTCCTGTAGTCGCTGTCCTCACAAAATATCAGCGCACCGTTCGTCCAATGGTCCTGGATAGGTTTATCACCGGTATTGATTGTTTCAAGATCCAATTTCTCATGTTGTCCAAATAGGTTCAATATTTTCTCGGCATATGTGCCAATAACCATCAACAACCCCAGCTATAAGTAGGCTAAGTAGGAGCAATCTCCAGAAAAAAAATGGGGCAAAGTAAACAACAAAGGCATTGATCGATCAGTTGGAACGTGACTCGTTTGGGGCTGTTTTTTTTGGCCCTAAAAACTGGGCCATTTGCCCCGCTCCCCGCGGCTCCCAGGGTGCCTTTGAAGCCGATCACTCGGCAGGCGGCCAGAAACTCATGCCAGTTGCAACCTGGGTGGAGCTGGATGCAGCCATGCGCGGAGCAAGCGCGAGGAGTTGGTGACGTGGTATCCGGGCGATTTTTGGTGAAATGATTTAAGTACACATGTGAATGTATATTTAGATAGATAGATAGATAGATATAGATATAGATATATAGATATATAGATATATAGATATATATAGATATATACATATATAGATATATAGATATATAGATATATAGATATATAGATATATAGATATATAGATATATAGATATATATAAGTATATATAGATATATATAGATATATACATATATAGATATATAGATATATAGATATATATATAAGTATATAGATATATATATATATAGATATATACATATACAGATATATAGATATATAGATATATAGATATATAGATATATAGATATATATAGATATATACATATATAGATATATAGATATATAGATATATAGATATATAGATATATAGCTATATAGATATATAGATATATAGATATATAGATATATATATATAAGTATATATAGATATATAGATATATACATATATATAAGTATATATAGATATATATAGATATATACATATATAGATATACAGATATATAGATATATAGATATATAGATATATAGATATATAGATATATGGATATGTGTAGATATATAGATATATTGATTTCTCTCTCTCTCTCTCCCTCTCTCTCTGTGCGTTTGCACATAAAAAATAGAATTGCATAGAATTATACATGCATGCACATATAGACTATAATGAATGAATGAAATTGGACATCGAAAGTGAGGGACCCATTGTATTCTTTGTGATGCAATCTGGGAGTAAAGACCATAGTCTACGCGTGCACTAGCAGCAAAATCTTCACAAACCAACCATCTTGGAGCCCTGGGTTTTCTGCAATTGCTTAGGGCCTCGGAGCTCCAAAAAGGATCCAAAAAAATTGAAACTCAATCACCAGCAAAATAGTTCAAAAATCACCTGGGTGCGAATCAAAATGTGGTACCCCACAAGAACGCTGCCTATGATAATGATACTAAAAATGGCCAGAATCTGTGGCCCTGGGAATCACATTTTCACCCATACCCAGCAGCTGTTGGGGCTGCGGACGGTTGCTGCCATCGCGATCCAATAAATGTCGCCTTGGAAGGGGCAGCACGTCACCACTCGGAACAACGACAACACGACAAGAAGGAAAAAGAAGAAGAAGAAGAACTACAACAAATCAGTTACAACCTAGTTACAACTCAGCTACACTCAGTTACAACTAGAAAAAAATGAATGATGATGATGGACATGACCATAACATGACCATAACATGACCAGGAAAAGCATCAGGTCACAGCGTCAGAAGATCCACCGCCTGCAGGCGAGTCACCATGCCTTCACCGGTCGGCCGTATTTCTGCAGCAGAAGTTCTCGAAACTCCTCGCGGATCCGCCGAAGTGGAAGCTCGCTGTCAAACAAAGCCATGGAAAATTGCTCATTTTGGATGATTTTCCCATTAAAACCTCCATTTATAGTGGATTTTCCATGGCTATGTTAAATAACCAGAGGGGTAATAGGTTAATCCGCCGGCTTGCCGGCGTGTCTTGTGGATCTTGCTTGGTTGTATGTTTGTTTGTGTTGTAGCTTTGGTTTAGATTTCTCCTCCGCGCGGATTTCG
>BGPT01001469.1:76073-106421 GCA_003297045.1 Symbiodinium sp. clade C Y103
GAATGTTCTGCATGAGCCTGACACCTTTACGTCCTGGCGCCTCCGTGCTTGCTGTCGCCGTGGTAGCCGGCGGAACACGCCGGAGGCGGTTAAATATATGGCTATGAGTCAAAACCCTGGTAAGTGAACATCAAAATAGCTGGGATTTATGGATGTTCATCCCATGAACAAATGGATAAATTCATAGGTTTTGACCCATCCCCATATGTGTCTGATCTCATTTTACTGGTGATGTTCCATAGCTATGTAACAAACTACCAAGTACGTTACTACATAGATGTACATTCAAAGGTTTTTTCTGGCTACTGGAAGGCTCGGATTTTCAGAAGTTCGGCTGCGGATCATGGGCACCATCTTGAAGGAGATACCCGCTGTTAGATCGCAACGTTGTGTCATATACCCTCTGGTAAACATAGCTATTGAAAATGGCCATTTATAGTGGATTTTCCCATTTAAAATGGTGATTTTCCATAGCTATGTTAGTTTACCAGAGGGTAGCTGGAAAATCCCCCAACTGAATATTAAATGGGCCATGTGAAAAATCTGCCACCTTTGATTCCGTATGTTGACTGATGTTGACTGAGAATGCATTCATGGGGACATGCAACAAGCATCGCGAGATTTTTTGTGCCCGTTCATGTGGGTTTTGCATACTTCTGACTGGCGTTTTTCGCGCCAGAAATCCAAACACCTCAGATCTCGGATGTTCAGCCCACCTTGGATCCCTTCAAAAACCATACAGTATACTTGGTGGCTCCTCCCGCTAAGGGGCTTAGTTCACCAGTTCACCCTAGCTATAACTGGACATTGTCCCTACTTACCTTACTTAACTGGGCTTATAGTCAATGGATTGGTTACTGGGAAAATTTACAGGAAGCCATTGATTTTCCCATCAAATATAGAGGTTTCCTGTAAATTTTCCCTTAAACCAATCCAGTGATATAGCATACTCAACTGAGATGAACCCCGCATCTAACCCTCACAGAATCTGGTGATCTTTCCTTTTACAAACGCGCTCCTCCCGAGCCTTTGGGTTCTTATCAGCTGTCAGGATGGGCGCCGGCCGCCACTTTTCCTGGCGAGAATCAAGTGTGGCAATAGAATAATCCCCTATGAATGGAGGTTGATAGTTGGGAAAATCATCTATAGTTGGGGATTTTTCCTATTAACATGCCTTATGACATATGAAATGATGTCCAATGGAAAAATGGACGGGTCAGTAGATTGAACCCGGTTTTCGACTGGCCACAGATTGGGGTATGGCTCAAACCATTGCAGCACCAAGCTAGGCGCACAATTTTTAGTATTCAAGCAGGGGTTGACAATGCTTACCGTTCCCATTGTGCACATCATCTTATACATGTGCATTCTAATTCATAACTGGATCGCTCAATGATTTCTCATTGTGACTCAGCTTCTTTAGCCTCCTTACGTATCGAACACCCCTTCGCTCCCATGGTCACAGTGTTCTGCGGCATATGGAGTTGTCTGAGAATTGTGGGAGAACCTTTACAATCCAATGGTTCCATCAAAATTGCCAGCTTTGGGTATCCAGCTGGTTTTATGTCCCATAAAATGATGGCAAACATTTATCGAAAAAATTGAACAAAAAATGCAACTTGGGGACTCACCATGACTCACCCCATTCTCAGACACATCTCTGTAGCACATGCACATACACACACATTTACATATATATATATATACACAGTTATATATATATATATGTAGTTATATGTATATATTTTTTTTATGCAGCGAATCCCGAAAAGATAGAAAAGTAAAATCCCACTCAAGTAGTGAGAAATTGAATCCGGTCTATCTATTCTAATATGTTAGTCTGAGGTTGAATAGGACCAGCAAAAAAAAAAACGCAACGCCCTTCAAACCCGTCCAGGAATTGGATATCGTCTTCTTCCAAGACGTGGTTGCCATCCAGATCGAGACCTTAAAGCTAAGCACCCTCCAGGCATTGTTTTACTACAGTGGTTTAGGGGGAAGCTTACCGGAAACTATGAATTCCACCATTCAAATGTGTATGTATATATATATGTGTGTGTGTGTATGTACATGCATCTGTATATATATTTTTGTTTATTTATTTATTTGTTTATTTACTTATTTATGTATGTATGTACAAATGTATCTATATATATATATATACGCAGTATGTACAATGCATATTTTACATATGCAATATAATATACATATATTTCAGCAGAAAACTTGGCTTAAGCCACTTCACTTCAGGAACTTCCGGCATAGTTAGATATCCCAAATCACAAATCTCGAAGCTGGCGACTATCCCATGATCCAATCATAAGCTTCCCATCTGCTGATGGGACTGGAGCTACCCACATCGCGGGCGAGTACAGCCGGTGGTGTTCCCATGTACAATGGCTTAAATTGATATAAACCAATTCCATTCATCACCATGAAATTCACCATTATCAACCCCTTTTAGTCACCGTTCCTTCACCACATCAACTTCTACCATCTTCCACCGTCACGCGGCATTCGAAGAGCTCCGCGGCCCTCTCTGGGTAGGGAAACTCCAGGCGCCGTAGCGCCGCTTCCTGGGGGACTGGCCATAGCCGTCACTTGCAATTTGTGAAATCCTCCAAGTGGGATATGAAAAAAACGTTGAGATACCCTCTGGTAAACTAACAGTTTGCTATTGAAAATGGCCATTGAAATAGTGGATTTTCCCATTAAAAAGTGTGATTTTCCAATAGTTATGTTAGTTTACCAGAGGGTAGTTGTGATGGGTCTGATTGCTTTGGTCTAATGATAGTTACTCAATTGGTGATAGGATAGTTTAGTGAGAATTATCCTCCAGTAGTTTGTGAGAAATGCGATGGAAAATTATGGAAGCCACGGCCCATTTACTTCGATGATTTTACCTATTGAAATTGGTGATTTTCCATAGCTATCCAACAAATTACCGGAGGATAACTTGACAGACTTGCTTGATGGCTATTCGTTCTAAAATTCCTTTCAGTAACAATTTACGTGAATGTTTTCAGATTGTGGGATTTATTGTGGTTTTTAGTGATTCTACTACAGAAGAGATGTAAACAGGATATAATGGGACATATCACCAACGTGGGTGCGAAATATCACCCTATCAGATGCTTGCGAAACTCGATTCGTAGCTCCCCCTTGGCTCCCCATGGCTACAAGTTGTGCTGGGTGAAATGCCCAAGTTTGGAGCACCGATTGCGATGATTTCCCGAAATCGTGATGGATAAGACATGTCTTTTGATGTTTTTTGGGGGTTCAAAGGGGTAAAGACAAACACAATTTATCATCAATTACTTACTCCATCTTACTCCAATGATTTTGAGCGTGTCAAAATAATCTCAAATCCTACCATCTATCTTCCCATCTTTTCCCCGGCAACTTGGATCCAAACTCTTGCGGATTTTCTTGTGTTCTCATGGCATCTTCTTGTATATTTGCTGGTTACATAATTATGTTACATTATTTAGGATAGTTGATATCAAGTTATACTCCCTGATTTTGAGTAGGTCATTTTAAAAAAACACTTGAAGCCAGGAAAACTCCCAGGTGTTTCAACCATCTCTTTCCCCCGGCCGTCCACGCCGCTCCGCGCCGAGCCACGAACTGGTTCCGCCGGATCTTGCGCGTGCCGTCCACGTCCAGGAAGTCGAAGGCCGCGGCGATGGTACTGAACCTGGAAGAATTGGGGGATTCTAAGAGGTGAACCATGGAGAAAACTGGGTTTATAGCTGGGGAAACCATCTCTCTATCCCCAATTTTCATGGAAATGATGGTGAAATCATGGTGAGAAATCTCATCGGATTGGTTTAAGGGAGAATTTACAGGAAACTGGCTGGATTTTCCTATGGAATATGGGGCTACTGATGGAAAATAATGGTGAAATCATGGTGAGAAATCTCATTGGATTGGTTTAAGGGAGAATTTACAGGAAACTGGCTGGATTTTCCTATGGAATATGGGGCTACTGATGGAAAATAATGGTGAAATCATGGTGAGAGAATATGGGGCTATCCATGGCTATCCTGTAAATTTTCTCGTTAACCAATCCATTGAAAATCATTATGGTGATTTTTATGGCTATGAATGGAAATACCTAAGTCTTCCCCTTCCATAATCAAACTGGGCTAGCTGATAACTATCAACAATAGGGATCAAAGGGATCTGGCATAACGGTGATTCATCATTACAGTTTTTTTGAACTATGGAACATGGCCAAGGTATAGATGATTTATGATTTATGATGATTTACCTGAAAATGATGATTGTCCATAGCTTTAGCATTGCCCTCCGGTAATCAAACGTGGCTAGCTGGGAAATCCCCGAATTAGCCACGGAGTTTTAGTTCGCTGGGAAAATCATCGAACTAAATGGTGTGTTTTCCGTAGCTATGTTAGATTTCTGGGGGGAATCAGAGTTACCCCGAATTTTCATGGAGATTACCTGCAATGGTTCGATAACCATAGATAACCCAATGTAATTGATGTCATATGCGTTATTATCTAGTTTGTCTAGCAGAACTGAGTTAAAAACCCATTCATGGGTTAATTGAACAGGCATTTAGCAGGATTGAAACAGCAATCTAGTGGGATTTAGTGAGGCTCAGGGGGATTGATATCGCGCAATAGATTGGTTTATTAGATGGCTAACCAGTGCACTGGGAAATCCCCTGTCACTTACGATTTTCTATATATCTATATATCTATATATATATATATATATTTACATATACATGAGAAAAACATCTATACATATTCATCAGTTGTTTGATGACCAGAGGGTATTTGGATACAAAAGGTTCAAGTTATCACTAGTTTGGCATAGGATCTTACTTCTTTCTATCTTTTTTGGGGTGGCCCAAGAGCTGCCTCTGATCCAAGTTGTTCTTAAAATGAGCCAACACCTGCTGCGCGCAGCGCGTAGCCGGTCCTCCAAAATGGGAAAACATGGGGGGGTACCCTCTGGAAATCACCATTTTTCACGGGAAAATGATCACCATTTTTGGGGGTAAAATCACTAGCGCAGCATAACTATATATTGGAAATCACCATGTTTAATGGGAAAATCCACTATTTCTATGTCCATTTTCAATAGCAAGCGGTTAGTTCACCAGAGGGTACCACATTAGATACATTGCAATGGGCCATTCATCATGGGAATAATATCATGGGAATTCTCACCCGAAGACAAAGAGAGAGCTTTTGGATGGTTTCATGGAGTTGCCCCCCGGTGATCAATCATGGCAGGACATCCTCCAAATATATGGGCAGTTGAAGGGTTTACCCTCTGGTGAACTAACATAACTATGGAAAATCACCATTTTTCATGGGAACATCCACTATAAATAGCCATTTTCAATAGCTTTTTGTATGTTTACCAGAGGGTAACTGGCAACAACACTGAACTCTCCCTCTCTCCATCGCCTTCTCGAGGACTTCAAAAAGAGGGGATTTTCCGGCGAGCCATGTTTGATTACCAGCGGGTATATTACGAATATCTGGCTGAGTTGTAATAATCAACTCACGTGGAAAGAGCTGAAACTTGCGGCCGTTTGGAAATCATTCCCCGAATCCAATTCCCATCATTCCAGAATTCCGGAAAACGACGTGAGGTCATAATTTCATAATTCATCCAGAAACATACCCTCTGGTAATTTAACATAGCTATCGAACATGAGCATTTTGTTCGCTGATTTACCTATATCTAAAAAAATGATCTTCCAGTTCGCTATGTTAGTTTACCAGGGTGTATATTCCCATTATATCCTCATTATACCACCTTTGTATGTTGCTTAAATCACCACTTTTCATGGTTACCCTCTGGCAAACTAACATAACTATGGGAAATCACAATTGTTAATGGGAAAATCCACTATAAATGGCCATGTTCAATCGCTATGTTAGTTCACCAGAGGGTAAATCCACCTGGTGGATCCAGAAACGGCGGATGCTCAGTCCCACCTTCGCGCTCTTGGGATCTAATTCATCAATGCTGGCGAAGCCACTCTCGTCCTTATCCTCGGCGCCAGGCCCATGGGTGTTGCAATGATGGCAACAACAGAAATGTCTGGGAAAACATGGGAAATCTCTCATTTACCTTTAAAAAAAAAGGTGATTTCACGGGTTTCTTAATGGGAAATCCCCCAACTAAAATGGAGAAGGGTAAACGTGGTTTCATTTCAAACGTGATGGATCTCACCGTTTTGAAGCAGTCCATTCCTGGACACTTCCCCAGGGATGGTCATCGAAATTCGCAGGAAAATCCGTCGAAAATCCAATGATGGCGGCCATAGCGGGAAAGAAAAAGGAATTATTGAATAAACAGTCATATAATATATACATGAAAGGCCCCCGGCACATCTAACCATAGATCTATCTATCGGAAATCCTGGTTATTTTGACTACCGAGAATCTAGATCTTGGTGACCCCTTCCTGCAAATTGGCATCCAAATACAACTAGAATCCACGAACTTAGCGTGCATGTATAATTCCAAGTTCATATTTGTATGTATACATATATATATATATAGACACGTGGGTGTGTCTACTACTCCAATGCATAGCTAGCCAGCCAGCCAGCCAACCAGCTAGATAGATGGATAAATAGATAAATAGACCGATAGATAGATAGATAGATAGATGGATAGATAGATGGATAGATAGATAGATAGATGAAAAGATGCATAGATAGATAGATCCCATCCACCCCTATCCATCCCTTTGGAGTCGCAGCAGCCAAGACTTTCCAGAGCTCTTTGGCCTTCTGTGCATAGCCCATTCCAACGCACGCCTGGTGCGGACTGGTGGCGTTGAACTCGGGTGGAACCATTGATCTTGAACCATTTTACCCTCTGGTAAACCAACATAGCTATTTAAAATGGCCATTGAAATAGTGGACTTTCCCATTAAAAATGGTTATTTTCCATAGTTATGTTAGTTTACCAGAGGGTAAATGGGTGAATATGTTGTGAGATGGGGAATACTTACAAGGCAAAAATCAAGAGTTGGGTCGCCACCTGAAAGGACAACATTTCCCACCATGGATTGCGCAGTTACGTGGGTTGAATCGCCATTGCGTTGATGACACGCATTGATTTGGTAAATCCTAAGTTTTCTGTTGGGCAAGTATATACATAGCTATGCATGTATATTTTTATATACATTTATGAGCATATATGTATGGGATTTGATCAGAAACCCTAAAAGAAATTGGAACATTTCAATGGGATGTTCCGGCTCTTTCTTTTTGGGGCGTTGCCAGAGGTCTTTTTTCATTGGGTCACCGCAATTGGTAGCCTGGGTCCAATATGTTTCGGCCCGGGATCCTTTGCACCAGTCATCGCTTTACTATCCCGTGTTGGGATTATCCTCGTCATTGGGGGGGCATCGTCCCATTTCTATGGTTGAAAATGTCAAAAAAAAAGCATGTTTAAAAAAAAATGTAGTTGGAGCCACCAACTAGTTCCAATATTTGGGGATAAGTTCTCCAACCATCTCAAAAATCCAAGATTCTCACGCCTTCCCAGCGGTTCCCATTTGGATGCGCATCCCACTTGGCGGGTGTTTTTACCCAGGGATATTCCTTTGACAACTGGGGTAATTCCATCCCCTGTTCATATTGAGCACCCCCATTTTCTATATGGTCCCAGTCATATGTGTTTTCCAACCCCCTTCATCCGCCATGCCTTCGTTGGGGGAGATATGTTTCTTGTAGAACCGGGGAAGGGAGTCTACCAATTTCAAGTGGGTAAATCGCATTAAATCTCATGAACTCCCCATTAAATTCCCATTCAACCCCATGAAATTCTCATCCAACTCAGTCACCCCAAATTCAAGAAATGTCCCAAAATGCCGCCCTCCCACTTGATTCTCTCCATATTTCCCCCTGGATCCGGTTGGAGGTTTCCTAAAATAGTGGTACCCCCAAATCATCCATTTTCATAGGATTTTCCATTATAAACCATCCATTTTTGGGTACCCCCATTTTAGGAAACCCCCATGTCCCGTTCCCCACCACCGAACGGGCACCTTCAGGAAGCGCGTCTTGGGCAAAATCATCGTCTCGGACAACGCCACGCGCCAGGCGCGCACCAGGTTGCCGTTGCCGTATCTGAGCGGCAGCTGGGATGGTTGGGGCTGAAGATGAGCAATGATAAATAGCCTCTGGTTATTTAACATAGCCATGGAAAAACACAATCTTCAATAGGTAAATCACTTTTTGAATAATCTATAATTGGGCCATTTTCCATGGCTATGTTGAATAACCACAGGATAATATTTACTATATGT
The DNA here is from genome assembly GCA_003297045.1 of Symbiodinium sp. clade C Y103. Classification (NCBI taxonomy): domain Eukaryota; class Dinophyceae; order Suessiales; family Symbiodiniaceae; genus Cladocopium; species Cladocopium sp. clade C. The sequence goes on from BGPT01001469.1 coordinate 84,384, forward strand.
TCTTGATATCTACGGAGATATCGATGGTTTTATGCTAGACAATTCCAAAACCTTTACTTTACGATAAGTTTGGGGATTTTCAGGTGCCATGGTTGATTGCCGAAGGGTGGATATAGATATAAGACACACACACACACACATATATATATATATATGTGTGTGTGTGTGTGTTTGTTTGTTGATAGTGGTGTGTCTGTGTGATTTGTTGACATGGTTATTTTCTATCTCATCAAGCTGAACTTCATTGATTATGATAACTGCTGATATCATTAATTGGGCATGGAACACAGAGTCTATACTATAGTTGGGCTATGTAATGATTAGCTACAACAAAAAATCGATAATGATATTAGTTGGGCTATAATTGCTGGATTTTACGGTTTTAGGATGCCTATCTCGTCACTAGCCACCAGGATCATCAAATAACACGGGGCCAGGAAGCCCTGTGGATGGAAGAAATCCTGCCCCAGTTCATAGGTGGTTTATGTATCCCATAAATTCATAGGGTTTCGACCATCCATGGTGGTGCAGGATTTCTTCCATCCACAGTATTATGCAGCATAACCAAGTTGCTAATCATTTCTACCTTCCAAGATCATTCTCCGAAGGTGAACCATGGGTCTAACATGCTTGAACCTGCACCATTGCCCTCTGGTAACCTTAGGTGGCAATACAACTATTTAAACAAAAAAACAACCATAGATGTCTGATATTCATTGAATAAAAAAGAACACATTCACAAATGCTGTTCCGATCGGTCAAGTGTGGCATCTTTGACGTGCCATGATCATCAACCTGGAATCAACCCCGGAGGACCGAAACAACCACCCGTAAGTCGTCAGCCGATGAGCCACAAGGTTTAACGTTGACGTGTTCAGATTGTGTAGTAACTGGAGATAAGTGGAGCATATTTCCCTACAATCAACTCAGTTGCTATCAGTTAAGTGAGTTAGTAAGTTATAACATGTCAGAACTGGGGTATATCACTTATAGATAAGCCATTTAGAACCCAGTGCATTTCATGACTGTAGATCCCACCAAAAAATCTGCCATACGCTGCCCACCTTTTTCGCAAATGCTCCTTGAAGTCGACAAACCTCGGCGGCACCAACTGACATAGCTATGGAAAACCCATGGGTTTCCTAGGAAAATTATCTACAAATGGTGGGGTTTTCCACATCTATGTTAGTTTACCCTAGGGCACTTATAAATAGATGTTCACAGGTGAATGAACGTCCATTTATTCACGTGCAATTCAGTACATGCGGAAGTATTCATTCAAATATATACTGTATACATAGAATGTGTTTGCGTGTGTGCGATTATCCTTTTATTCCAGAGCGTACCGATATATGTATTATATCTATAATATATATATATATATACCGAGGGCAAAAAAAAGTGCATGAACTGGCAAAGAGGTACCGTAAATCCAACTTGCATACACCAGGGTCAAGTTACATGATATATGAATATATATATGATGATATATGGTGTATGTTCATCCATCCTAGAATGGGAATCCTTAGGATGGCTATGCAAATCCAACTCTAGATTGTAGTTTGTTGCTATAAATATCTATATATATATATATTTATTTACTTATATATTCATACCTATACTATATATATATATAAATATTATATAGTCATATAGTCATATCGCCATGAATATCCCATGAAATCCCAATTTTATCATTGTCATGATTGCAATCCAACTAACTTTGACAAATCCCATCCCAATGGATGACGATCCCCCAACAACTCACCATGTAATCCAGCAGCCCCACCAACGTTTAGTCTGGAATCTGGTTCAAATATCGTCATGGTCTTGGAAACTTCAACCTTATTTTCGATTTCTGTCCCAACTTTTTCCTAACCTTTTTCCAAATGTTCCCCAATTTTTCCAGGTTTTCCCAAGTTTTTACCCATGTTTCCCCAAGATGTCCATCACGTTCCACCGCAGCAAGCGGCTGCCGTTCCAAGGCTTCCCAGGACACACCCGGCATCTTCTTCTGGCAGCAGGGCAAGGCCAGGCTTCAGATGGATCAGAAGGCTTGATGACCACCGAAAAATGTGGATGTTTGTGGGATGTTCATTTCATTGGATTGGTTTAAGGGAAAATGTACAGGAAACCCCCATAGGTAATGGGAAAATCCAGCCAGTTTCCTGTAGATTTTCCCTTAAACCAATCCAATGTTCATTGCAAATTGAAGCATCAAAAACGGGGAGTTGTAACCATCACACCAACTGGGACTTTAACCATTAAAAACGAGGAGTTAACATGAGTTCACCACTTGAAAATAGGGATTTAAGCAATTGACAATGGGGGTTTTACCCTCCAGCAGCTTCACATTGCTATTGAAGCCATGACCATTTCGTTACCGTTGATTTGCCGAACTCAAAAAATGGTGATTCTCCACAGCTGTGTTAGTTTACCAGAGGCTGGTAAATGATCAAATGGTCAGATTTAAGCACCAGAAATGGGAGTTGAATCATTGGAAATTTGGAACGTTCAACATCAAAGAGGTCAAACAGGACAACTTTTGATTGCACAACTGCGCAACTCAAGTCTTGTCAATTTGTGGTAGCTCGATATTCTGCCATACTCTAGGGTTCGATGTTGGACATGAGTGTTCACCGTTCAGGGGCAGCATCCAGTTTTCACACAGGTACTGACAGAAAAAGGGGCATTGCAAAGCTTTATTGATGGATACTTGGACCCTACTTGGCAATTGGTTTTATAGTAACTATATAAGCATCACCAATATACATCTCCATGCATTAGCAATAGCAATAACACTAATAACAATGATAATCATAACAATAGCAGTACAAATAGTGATAACAATAGTAGATATAACCCATTTACACCTGGGATCACCCAAAAAAGCAACGGACCCGACTCCGAGGCCTTGGCGGCGTTCTCCTTGGCCATGCGTTTCTTGCGGATCCGTTTCAACTCGATGCCCAGCCAGCCTGGGGAAGCTGGCAACGTCTCGGGGAAGTTCAATGGCTTTAGGGGAAAAAGATATGGCTACCCTCTGGTAATCAAACATGGCAAGCTGGAAAATCCTCTATAAATGAGGTATTTTCCATTGCCACGTTTGATTACCAGAGACTTATATAGGAGTCAAAACCCCAAAAAATGAGCTGTTGAATGGATGTGAATGGATGTGAGTGGATGTGAATAAACCCCAAAATACATGGTAATAATAGGTTTTGACCCATCCCCATATGGTTTAAAGAAAAGAAACACGCAAAAAGAAAACATGGTGAACGTTTGAGTTCCAATCTTGGATAAAATACAATTTATCCGCGGATTGTTGGTCTTACTGAGTTCGAAGTGAGAAACCTTAAGTTCCATTTTTGGAAAAGGCCAATTTGTCATCGCATTTTTACGAGTTGGAACTATTTCATAGGAAATAGGCCAAACGTATAGTTCCTAGGACATGGTTCAATCGTTTTGGAGGTTTTAGGTGTGTGTAGTCTTGAAAGTGATCATGTATGTTGCCAAGTTTGATTTCCAGTGTTTCAATATGGACATTTTAGGACATCTTCCAAACTGACTCTGATAAACTCATAGTCTGCTATGGAAGCCATGGCCCATTTAGTTCGTGCATTTACCAAACTTATATTGGTGATGGTTTCCAGGCGGAGGGGGTATCCCAACACAATTCCCATCATTTGCCATTCATTTTTCATAGTCAAATCACTACAATTGACAATTACCACTTTTTTCCATAGCAAGGCTCATACTTTCTGACTCCAACTGACAGAACATCCAGCATTTATAGATGAGTTTCCCAGCTAGAAACCTCCATTTATAGCTGATTACCCTCTGGTAAACTAACAGTTTGCTATGGAAAATCACCCTAGAAATAGTGGATTTTTTCCCATGAAAAATTGTGATGTTCCATAGTTTTTTGTATGTTTACCAGACGGTATCCTATGGTTTCCCTCCGCCGCCCTCCGCGGGTTTTTCCGGGAGGAACGGAGGCAGTGCGACTTGATCAAGCCGTCCCCGTCGAAGTTCAGGGCTTCGAAGAGGACGTCCTGGCGTGGAAGAGAAACGATCGGAAAAACCATAGGAGAATGGTGCTTTAATGGTGATTTCATGGGGATTTTATAGGATTTCAAAGGATTTTAACGGTGCTTTAATGATGATATAATGGGATTTAGTGGTGATTTAGTGGTGATTTAAGGGGATTTGATGGTGATTTACGGGTCATTTGATTGAGAAATTAAAGGGAAATAAACATGAAAAATTATGATGTCATTTATTCAATGGGTTGAACGTGAGATCTTGAGGATAGGACGGCCCTTTGTGAACTATCCCAGAAATGACTAGCTCAGGTCACCGAAATGGCTTACGCGCACAAACCACAAAGGCCGTTCAACACTTCAAAGCAACAAGAGTGGTATAAAACCAAAATATATATGTAATTGTGAATGTGTGTGTGTACGTATGTATGTATATTATATATATAGATATCTGTGTGTGTATACCGATATTACGGTATATAACCAAAACACATACTTTACAGCTGTCATGTCTGAAAATGGAATGCGAACATGCTCAGCGAAACGGGACATTTCGGGCCCTCCTCCTCGCCCTCCTTCCAATCCAGCCGTTGCAGTCCATTTCCTCGGCACTGATGGGTGGCTTCGCATGGGGATTACCACAGTGACTTCTGGTGAGATACGGAGTGCCAAGCCATGATTTGTTGGGCTATAAGTCAAAACCCTGGTGAGTGAACATCAAAATAGCTGGGATTTATGGATGTTCATCCCATTAAAATGGAGAATAATAGGTTTTGACCCACCCCCGTTTTTTGTTTGGTGTGTTATTTGTTGAATTCATGATCACAATCATTGTTGGGGATTTCTCGCCACAAAAATGTCATGTGAGCCAATGTTCAAAAATACCACAGTTAAGACCCCGTCACCTGCAGATGTTGTCATTGGCAAAATGATCCGGGAGTGCCCTCATAGCCCCACCCACAGGATGAACTCACAGGTAGTTGGAAAGCGAAATCAAGGGATGTCATGAAAATGACCTCCGTGGCGGTACTGGCCAAAAAGACAGGACACTGGGGATGTTGACAAAGATGCAATGATGATTTTAAGGGAAACCAGTGTAATTGAAGGCATATGAAGGAAAAATTGCTAAATCAATTTTAGAATGTTTACCCTCGAAATCTACTACCTCGACTCATCAAAGAGTCGTCAAGCCCCATCTGATACGGACCAACTGGGGCCTGCAATGACCAACTGGGGCCGGAGCGACAGATTTGACCCACCATCTGGAGCTGTTTGGCATCCCAATCCACCAAGGGCATAGATTCCAGGCTACATATCCAGCTCCAATCATTCCACACACAAAAAAATGTCGCCACCAATCTCCTGTGCCTCAAATCTGAGCTTTCGGACTGAAATGCTCCTGTGAAATCTCGAAGGACTGGCGAGATGCGAGAGACAGAGACCCAGGGCCCGATCCCATCCCCATCCGCTGCAGCGGAGCCTGGGTAAACATGGAATTCTGGTCACTGTCGGAGGCCAAGGTTAGCATCATATCATCCACTCCATAGAAGGTCTGCACCTGCCGGATGTGGGGCAGCCCATGGCGGCCACACGGCCACACGTTTGACGGTTTTTTTTTGGGGATCTCCTGGAATTGAAACATCAAATTTCCCAAAAATACAAAGCTAGTTTGTTTGAAAATCTTCACAGCAGGCCAAATATCGAGATCTAACAAACATTATCAAATCTCACAAACATTATCAAATCTCTATACTCACAAATCAAACGTCAGCCCATATGCAAATATAATATCACTTATTCTGTGCATATATGTATATACTCATATTCATACAAATGACGCACATAATATAACATATACCTCTGTAGACATGTATATCCTTTATCTGTACTAAGATACTTATATCCATATATATATATATATATATATTTATATATATCCATACTATATGTATATATACGTATATTTGCACACCTATATGTACATCATTCATAGGTGTCCTACATCAACACCATCCCTGCATCGAGAGCCCGCACCGACCAAGCACGGAACTTGTGCCACAGGACAGAGGCATCTCCGTCCAACTCATCCTAAAGGGTGTCGGCTCGGCTTGGCTTAGGAACCCTCAAAACAGAATGGAACAAAGGCAGAAAAGCTTCGATTTACATCATAGTTACCCTCTGGTAATTTAACGTAGCTATTGAAAATGGCCATAGAAATCGTGGATTTTCCCACTCAAAATGGTGATTTTCCATAGTCTTTTTGTATGTTTACCAGAGGGTGCATCAAATTTCCCACTAAAAATAGAGGATTTTCCCCCGCATTTTTTTTGGGCCACCGTACCAGCGTGATCTCCTCGGAGCGATCCTCAGTTCCGCTACGCAAAGGCGGTTTTGAAATGTTGAAATATGTTTAGGGAAGCCATAGAAATCCATTGGACATAAAAAATGGTTGGACATGTATCCCAACTATCATCTTTATTCATCTTTATAGTGAAATAGATTCATTGGATTGGATGTTGTGCTGGGAAAATCTGCCGGAAACCATATTTTTCCCCAATGAAATATGGGCGTTTACATGATCCAAATTTCCCTTAAACCAATCCAATGATAGATACATAATAATGGTAATAGACGTATGTATATATTTGACTCAATGGTCATAATGATCTTGTTTTCAATGGTTTATAATGGTCATATATATATATATATAATTGGTTTATATGATGGTCTTCGAGGTAATAGCCAGTGTTTGTTTTGGCATCTTGGGACTTGTATAGTCATGTATGATCATTATGTGGGTTATATAAGACGCTTCACAATATCATAAGAATAGAATTTGTTTACGACATAAAGTCAGGTATAAATATGTGTATATATATATATGTGTGTGTGTATGTATATATATATACATATATGTGTGTGTATGTATGTGTGTCATGGTTTAAATGATTATCATCGTGCCTTCGGACTATTTGTGTCCCATGGTTTTAGCGCAAATTATAGCTAATGATTATAAATCTATCTGTATAAACCCATGCACCACACAAATCATTGTGTTTGATAGTGCTAGACTGTAGAGTTTCACAGTAAGTTTTGGATTGTTTGGGGTTATGTATTGATTTACAAGACATGGAGGTGCAGCCTATCCATCATAGTTCATGGTGACAACTCTGAGCAACCATGGAAGGTGGTGTTTTTTGGCCTCGCCCTCCGAAGAATGAAGATAGTCACTTTCGAGAACAGGGAATTAAAGCAGAAATGATGGTGGATTCAAAGTATTTTTTTCTCAGTAACTGGGGGAAAAAGAGATGATGAATGAATTTCAAGATGGGAACCCCTATAAACCAATCGGGATCAGTGTCAATTACGCATTGCTCACCAGCCAAATCTGATCTTTTTCCATTGCCAAAATTGGATTTCTGCAGGGTAAGCAACTACAAAACCCATGGCCCAAAAACTTCCAAAAAGCCTCAGTTCCACCTACGCTGACCTCAGCATCTCTCCAAGAAAATCTCCGCCCCCTTCCAACGGCCCGAGGTTCCACATCGATGTCGCAGAAAAGCTGGGGGATTTCACTCGCGGGGTAATTCAGCTGTCTCATCCCCTCCATGAACTCCAGCCTCGCTGGGTGGAGAAAGATGGGGAAAGTGATGGTAATATCACTGGATTGGTTTAAGGGAAAATTTGCAGGAAACCATGGATTTTCCCATCAAATATAGGGGTTTCCTGCAAATTTTCCCATTAACCAATCCAATGATAATACCAACTATTAGGACAAATAGTAGGAATACCAATATAGTTGGTAGATTAGGTAAATGTCTTGATGGCAACTTGATGGCATTACATTTGTCTTGGTTAAGTGCAACTAGATCCAAAGGTCATGAGTACACTTCAGCAACACAAATGTAGGTAGAATGGTGGTGCAATAGTGGTATAATGGGAGAAGTTGGTACACTTTGCCCTGGGAGCCATGGAATCATAGGTAAATCATCTACATACTTTCGTGGATCATTTTCCTTGCCGAACTCTTGAATTACCAGAGGGTTTAACTTCAATCGCTTCGAACATTCATTTGTTGACGTGTTGGACACAACAATCATCGGAAATGCTCTGAGTCTGGGGGCTGCATCTGGGATTTTCCAACCCCTTCGTAGGCGACTCACCCCCGCCCAGAGATGGGTGCACAACTTATCGATGCGATAATCCACGTTGGTGTCCAAATATTTCAACCTTTGGAGCCGAGGCGGGTTGGTCCTTGTGGCTTTCTGGGGCGTATCCCCCAAAAATGATCCTCAAAAATATCGTCAAAAGAGATCAAAAGAGTAGGGATTGACTGGATTGACAATGATTACCTTCCAGAAACTTCACAGAGATCTTGAAAATAACCAAATTTGCTGGGTCTATGTTGCTGGAGGTAACTTTGCTATGTTGGAAGGGAAGTTTTCTGGATATTTTTGCCAGGGTCCCTGCCCATGAAGGAGGAATTGGACCAAGATTAGACATGGTGACATGGCAAAACTTGGAGTATCATATGCAAACACTATACACATATTTCTTGAATGAAAATATAAAACCTCAGCCATTTGATTCTGACTCCCTGCCTGTCCATGGATGTGACACCTCCAATCTTTCCACCCCTGAAAATGACATATGTTCCTCAATTGGGAGGCAACCAAAGATGGCACCTGGGAAATCCCTGCACTTAACGGACAAAACAATCTTTACAAATGAATGTGTTGAATGGAACCCCGACAGTGTATATAATGGGAATTGACTCAATTGACATGTTTCATCATGGTTGAGGATGGTGACATATGATTTACATCCCCCAACTTGACGTTTCCGCGTCATGAGTTCAGGGTCGGAAGACGACTTTCCTCCTAAAAATTGCGGATCATGAGAACCACCATGAAACGATTCATTTTTGATGGGCTAAATCCCCAAGTTGGTGAAACCCAAAAAAAGTACGTTCGAGAAAATTGTGGTGCTTGGTTCTCGGAAATCCCATGAACAATAGTCATTCAATGGTGGTTGGTTCTTGGAAATCCCATGAAAATCATCCTTGCGATCCCATCAAAAACTAGAATCCCATTAAATTCCGTCAAATCCCTAGGAAAAACGCTATATTCCCGTTAAATATCCCGCTATATTCCCATTCAACCTCTCCCATTAAATCCAATTAAATTACACTAAACCTCAAATCCCACTGAATCCCATTTAATCCCATTAAATCCATAAATCACCATTGAATCACAGTACATATCCCCATTAATATCCCATCAAATTGTTTTTCCCCATTAAATCCTCATTTTTCATGGTAGTTAAATCCCATTAAATCACCATTACATCACCATTACATCACCATTAAATCACTATTGAATCCTCATTTTTCATAATTAGATCCCATTCAAAGATACACACATGCCTTTCCAAAATGTGCCGCCGTAAGAATCCCATCCCATCGGCGTCCCCACCAGGCCCGTAGGATGGAACCACAGGAGTCGGTGAGAAACTTCCGCAGCCGTTCCAGGGCGTGGTTGCCTCGTGTGCGACGTTGGGAAATGACGAATGAAGATGTATAAAAAATACGTATATAGTTGGGAACTATCATGACATAGTTGGTGAATAGTTATCTATAGTTATCAATGATTAGTAATGGCAACAACTATTGATAGAATAATTCTTACCAATATTTATGATGTGCAGCTATATATATATATGTGTGTGTGAGGGTTTCAATCAGACTTTCAATCATAAACCATCCATTTTTTGGTACCCCCATTTTAGGAAACCACCATATGTGTATATAGTATATCATAATCTATCAAAAAAGTACCATCAAAAGAGTAGGGATTGACAATAATTACCCTCTAGTAAATTGACATCGACCCTGAACATAACCAAATTTTCGTGGAAACGAATCTTTCAACCCCTATCTAGCAGGCTCTATGTTAATTGACTGAAGGGTATCAATAGTTATCAATCATTACCAATAATGATTGAAGAAATACCAAGAACTATCCAAGAAACAAAACATAATTGTCAATATGTGTCAATCATTAACAACAATAGTTAAGAAAAAGAATGGATGATGATCCATATTATCAAAAAACAACAAGTATGAATCATTCTCAACTACTATCAACAATCATCAACATATCATATCAAAGCATCAAGAAGTGAAATATATCCGGGAGTCCAATATACATCTTCGCCCATTTTAAATATCATGAAGAACAACATCTGTCTATCAATAGTTGATGTAAATTGTGCTAAAGATTTACAGTACATCAATCGATCCATTGAAATAGCTTGAATTTTGAGCCATTTCTGGTGCTGATCATTTTTCGAATTATTTCTGGCACTGAAATGAAATGATTTCACTAGGGCTCTGAGGTTTCTACAACGATTTCCAGAGGTTCAGGAGGGTCTAAATGGGTAGTATTGAGTGTTTATTGGTAGTGTCAATGACCCATAATTGAGTTGTCTAGACTAGATGACCCCCAGTATCTGAGCATTCAACATGGTAATGATAAAGTACTCAATATGATCTTAGGGTGGCCTTTACACAATTTAAATCAATCCCATAGCTTGAATAGTCAATTGCTATTTAAGATATGTTTTTTTTCTAGTAGGGACAACTGTCCCGTCTTCTATAGAAAGGACATATGTTTAAAGATGTTTAAAGGTATAGAAGGGAAATATAGAGAATAACAAAATCAAATGTGCTGAATGTTTTTTATGAAATGGATGAGGGCAAATACGAACTTGTGATGAGTGTGAGGAGCATATGAGACAAAACCATCAGAAGAACAACGGTAAAAGAAATGAAAGGAGGAGGAGGAGGCATTATTCTGAACATAGGCAGGAGGCATTAGAGTATGCATAAATATATAGGAGGGAACACGGGAAACAGATGAATGAAGGAGGGAATTGAATGCTATAAGGTCTGGTGGCGGGGATTAAAAAGACCGGGGAAGTCTGTTCGCCAACTTCTATTTGATATGTGACATGTAGATATATATATATATGCATATCTATGTCTATATCTATAATATCATATAATTAATTATATATGTACAATATATATATATGTGTGTGTGTGGCTATGGACGTCTCAAAATTGGGAATTTCCAATATTAAGGGAAATGTTGTCACATAATACTTGTGGAAGAATTCGTTGGGCAAGGACAACTTTGTCGAAGACAACACAAAAAGCAAACATGAAAAAACAACACAACAATACCACAAGATCATCACTCACAAAGTCAACACAAGAGAATGATAGAGAATGCATGCATCATGTTCATGCGGAATACGATGCCAACGCAGCCTGCGGAACATATCGAAGGCTTGGTGAACAAAGGCCAAACAAATTGCGCCAAGATCTCAAAGACGGAATGTTGCATTGTCCCAGAAAGCTTGTCCCACAAGCAACTGCACGGCCATCACTTCGGAGAAGTACTGTGTGAGCCCGACCCGCAGAAACCTGGATGTATGACAAGCCCTCAGCCAAAGGTGGAATGTCGCACCGTCCTTCCTTATTTTCTCCGAAAGCAACAGCACGGCCATCACTTCGGAGAAGCACTGTGTGACGAGAACCTGCAGAAACCTGGGTATATGACACACCGTCATCCAAAGGTGGAATGGCGCATTGCCCATCAGAATTCTCTCCACAAGCAACGGCACGGCCGTCACTTCGGAGGAGCACTGTGTGCAAATCACTTACGGAAACCTGGATGTATGAAACACCCTCGTCCAAAGGTGGAATCTGGAGATGTCCCTGGGGCCAATGGCTCCCGTAATCTTTGCTTCCGCAAGCAACGGCACTACCATCACTTCGGAGGAGCACTGTGTGACGATTACTTGCAGAAATCTGGGTGTATGACACACCATCATCCAAAGGTGGAATAGCGCGGTTCACGCTAGGGTGGTCTCCAAAAGCAACAGCACGGCCATCACTTCGGAGAAGCGCTGTGTAATCAGATGCTGCACAAACCCGAATGTATGACACACTTTCGTCTAAGGGTGGAATTTAGCAAAGTCTGTGAACGTTGGGAGAGGACATGAATCCGTTCAAAACAGCGTTGCCATCACTTCGGAGAAACACTGTGTGATGCGGAAGCCTGGATGTATGACACGCCCCTGGGCAAAGGTGGAATGTTGCATTGCCCATGAGAATTATTTCCGCAAGCAACTGCACGGCCATCACTTCGGATCAGTACCGTATGATCGTCACCTGCCGCCATGGACGAAGATCGGGTTCCACTTGAGCCATTCGTTGCCATGAAAAAGTATGTCGTTCGAGTCGTTCAATGCTTTCGGATAACTGATGATAAATGCTCTTTGCAAAACATGTTATGCATGTCATGTTTGGATAGTGGCTATTCCCTCGACGTGAGGAATTGTATGATAAAGTGTGGTGCCTCGAGCAGGGTAGGATATAAATGGGCACGCCCATGCCTATGTTCTCTCGGAATTTCAATCCCATCCCTATTGAAGACCACCATTGTATGGTCCCAGTCGTCATTTTTCCCCTACTTTTTACCATGGTTTCGGGGGTGTTTAATATGATCGAGGAAAAGGATTATACATGATTATACCAATTAGTAGTTGGTAAATCCAATTATATAAATCCACACTAAACCCCACTAAACCCTACTAAATTCCTTTAAAATCCCACCAACTCCCATGAAATGTCACTAAACCTCATTACATCCCAGAACTCATGGGATTTTTCGCATGGCTTCCCCTGAATCGGCCTTGATCTTCCATCAACTTCTCGATGGCCCCCAGCATGGCCAGCGGACTACGGGGGTCCATAGCGCTGGTCGTCCAGCGGGATACCCTAACCGCTCCGAACTGCTGCGTTCCCTCACCACTGGATACTCGCGTTCATGGCAACCCCAAAACATAGAATGATGTTGATGAATGTCGTATATTGATATCCCAAAATCCCTTTGGGGGTTATTATGTCTGGCTTACTCCAATTTAGCCAGACCCAGGAAATCATGATCTCTCACCATGGGCAGAAAAAGAATTTGCGGATGGCCTCAAATGGCCTCTCTATCTGCAATAGGAAAACCACCTTCCAACCCCCATGTGTGCATCATGTATCAGAATTCAACAGTGTGCGAACTGGAAGCCATGGCCCACTTGGTTCGAGGATTTACCAAAATTAACAATGGTGACTTTCCATAGCAATGCAACAAATTGCCAGTAGATAGTGGGGCTGCATGAGTCTTCCCCCCTGCGCTGTTCTACGCGTGAAACCTCGCATTGCAGGGGCGGAGGTGGTGGGCCGAAGTATCACAACGAGTCAAGCGTCTACCTGTCGATCTAGCTGGCAATCTATCTACCCATCCATCCATCCATTCATCCATCCATCTACAGTATCTTTCTGGATAAGATATTTCAAAGCATCATAATTCCCCAATAGTTACTCACCCAAAAAAGGATAAACAAAAGCTAGAGATGGTTACCCCAATCCAATTCCCATCATTCACGTCGAATTCCGGTGATCGAAAACTCCAATCACAGAAATTGCAGGGCGAAGCTATGGTCGAAGAACCAATTGAACACCACCAGTTTCAAACGTGACCAAACAAAAGATATCCATCAAAATCCAAACGTTCACATGTAGGATGATAAATATATATTGAGTAATGCGGTAAACCCGCCAATAAACCGTCCGATTAACAAAGAATTTGGGGGGTCATGTCCACGCAACGTGACATCGTCCCAAATAGGGGTTTCTAACGGTATACTTCGGTATACTTCGGTATACCATGGTATACCTAATAATAAACCTTTATTGGGGATGTTGTTTTTTTAATGTTTTTTCCGCCCAATCATCGATTTCATTCAGAAGTCCAGGATTGACTCTTTTTATTGAACCACCATTGATGGTTGAATACTAGACCTGGAAGAAGAACATCTTCTAACGTTAAGGGCCACCTTTCTGCCGTCGCCATCTCTCCATATCTCCCCAACTGGCGCCCCGCGTCCCGTCGTTTTCCGCGCTGAACACGTCAACGATCGCTGCGCCGCAGCCAACCCCCCTGGTTCTTCCAGGACAGTCATTTTGGCCCACGGCCAGTGAGTGGGTGGCTCCCCGAGGAATCGTGGGGGGAAGGGTTGTGGGGAACCCCTAAAAATTGGATCTGGAAACTGATCCCAGACGAGTAACGACTGTAAGGGATTCTGGAAGCTTGATTTGTTTAAGGCTTGTCCAATATATTCTTGTTTACCCTCTGGTCATCGAACGTGGCTTTCTGGAAGACCTCCCTTTCGTAGGTGATTTTCGCAGCTCCTTGGGCGTGAACAAACGTCGTCCATTAAACACCTCCTAAACGGTCCAAATATGTGCAAACTTCCGTTTAAATCATGGAAAACGGTGTTTAATATTCGCTCTCCATTAGGGAGAAGGGATGAGGGAAAAAACAAGAAGTATATATATATATATGTATACATACATATGTATAATGAAGTGAAGTTCCTAAGGCCCCCTGAACTACGATCATCATCCCAGGATATCCCAGGTATGATAAACCGGAGGAAAAGAAACCACCAAGCAGTTGCGCTTCCGGTGCGGCTTCGTCGAGCCAATCACCAGCTCACTGCTTCAAAGGTAGTAGGCCTCGCATCAAGGACGATGGCCTCTGATTGCATCCCATTTCGATCATTGTTTGTTAACTTTATAGCACCCCCAACAAAAATGAACAGAGTTTTTTAAACAAGTTGGACAATTCGAAATTGTCGGAGAAAACATCATCTATAGTCATATATAGTCTATATCCATCCTGGAAACACGTTGCTGGTTCCATCTTTTTGGGGTTACTGCAAGGGATTCGGGAACATTGAAGGACAAGAGGTGCGCTGCAAACCCCCCTCGAAGGGTTGGTGAGAGCGATTCACAAGGCGTGGCCTAGAATGAAGGTACTACCCAGGATTCTACATCTATAATGAGAAAATACTAATAATATCTAATAATAGTGACATTCACAATAACAATAATAATTGATTGAAATAAATAACAACAATAGAAATAGAAATAAAATAACAATGATTAATATAATGTAATTATACAATATTTTGGCATGCACGCATAGGCCGCAGATTATGTTGCCTGGTCCATCTATCCATATTCTATCCATATATACATCTCCTCCGCATTCATGGATTGAGGTAGTGAGTTAGCTACTTCGCCACGTGCGAATCCTCGCACTTTCCTACTTCATGAAGCACTTGCTTCATCGCAAGACCAACCGAACTTCACAGTTAGATCTGCAAAAAAAACAATAATGCACCTTATTCCACGCCTTTTCCTGCTACACACGGTAGGTCAAACTAAATAGAACATTGCTTCCCCAATCTACGTCTCACTCCATCCTCAGCAAGTTCTATAGATCATGTCACTTTTCCAACGGTTGAATGGTCCCATCACTAACCATGACACACTTACCCTCTGGTAATGAAACGTGCAATGGCAAATCCCCGAACTAAATGAAGGTCTATAGCTGGGAAAATATGGTGGATTTTCCAGCAAGCCGCTTGTGATTACCGCTGGGTATTCGGCCATGAATCAACACAAGTGGCTGTCCTCAAAGGCCATCATTGTATGCGCTCCAAGGCTGGTGCAACGCATAGAATGATGAAACCGCATAGTGAAATAGTCAACGACCCGACCCAATGGTGGTTTCAAATGAAAGCAAACAAAATCCACCTTGCAACACACTCAGAAAGATCCCTAAGACTTGATGGGTAGCCAATACGAGCGGTCATCTTTAACATCTGTGGGTTGAAGAGTGAGTGATGCGTGTTTCATTTGCTTTGAACCTGAAATCTAGAAAACGCATTGCCCATAAAAAGGGACCGGAATCAAAACAAAACCCTGCAGATCTTGCAGATGATCTTGCCTGCAATATCCTGCAATCATCGAGACATCCCCGACACTTCTGGGAACTATATTCCAACTCCACCTCAAGGATATTAACCTATCCACCTTTCAGGGAGTTTCTACTTCTTGCATTGGGGGAAAGTGCTGCAAACACTTGGATCATCCATGAAGCTAAGATCCATGGTTTGGACCTAGTAACAAGCTCAATTCTCAGCCCAAACTGAAATAGATAAACCGCTCATTTTTGTGGCGCAGGATGCCCTTTACGGGCACGTTTGGCCGGAAATTCGAAGTCTTCAGACGTTGTCGATCCTGAAAATGCAAGGCGAAGCAAGCAATTGGCAATGTTCCCCCACAAAACTAATAGTGTCCGTCAAACATCTGGAGACATGTCCAATATTTCTTTAACACTTGCGCGACGACATTTTGAAAGTTTCTGTTGCACCTCGCAAAGGAATGCATAGGGTTTGACGCTAGGGAGATCTCGTTGACAGGGATGACTTGTATTGACTTGTGAGCTTTCACGGATAATTATACCCAACAGCACAATGAAACCCAGTACTCCTTGGGAGCTGCTGGCGGCTTCTGATCATTCCCCTGAACTTGTGGATGATGATTCCACTTCTGCGGTACCAGAAATATTGACGGCCATACGCACATCAGAGCTTTTCCCAGTGCCAAGCCTGGGGCCGTTCAAAGGTGCACGCATCTGTCAAAATTATTCAGCCCTCAAAGTAGAAATGATCGAAGACAAACCGCGAAAGCACATGTGAATCCTCACGCAAGCTGCAACTGCCTTGCTGTGATTATTTCACATAACAAACGGAATTCGCTCAAATTTGGAGTCATCAGTGGTTTCCCCGTTCGTTCACCGTACCCCAAAAAGGCGTTCAAATTGCGTTCACACTGTTTTCACGACGTCGTCCACACCAGTGCCAACTGATTTCGCCCATTATCATTCCCATCTACCATTTGAGCCGCTGCAGTGCGGCCGCGCCAGTGCAGCCAAGAGGCTGACAGCAAACGCACGATCTCATCGTGGCCGTACTTTGTCCTGTCCAGGGCGGTCTCGCCTGGGAACCACGACGTGACGTCACGCCCAAACGGACACTTCAAGTGCTCAATCCTGGCACTGCAGAATTTGACAGCAATGGTGATGCAATGTCTCGAAGCACATGCCGCAGGGTTGAAGCAAAGACTTCTGAGGCCCCCAGCCCCATGCGTCCTTGATGTTCTTCCTGGCCCCGGCCGCCAGGAGGAGCTTCACGCAGTCCACGCGGCCGTGGTAGGCTGCGATCATCAGCGGTGTCACCAGACCTCAGCTGCAGCTCGACGTCTGCCGCTCCGAGCGGCGCCTCTCTGGGGCACCGGGCTGTCGGTCACGGCCTCGACGGGGGCCTTCTGCGACAGAAGGAATTCGATGGCGGCCGCGTGGCCGAGCTCGGCTGCCCAGTGCAGCGCGGTCCAGCCGTCGGAGTTCGGCAAGATGACGCTCCCGCGACGGACGAAGCCGCGGACGGCTGCGAGGTCGCCCTCTATGGCCGCGTCGCGGATGTTGAAGTCTCGGTGCAGAAGGAGAGCAGCGCAATGACTGCGTCACCACCGACTGAGCTCCAGACGTTTTGCAGCTGCGGCTTCGTCGGCTGCGACTTCCGCCGGATCTTCCTGCAGGTGTTGTCGGAGTCAAGACAGGAACGAAGCAATAAGTCAAACATTTGGGTTGACAAGCAGTTTAAGAAATCATGTCTCAAGAGAAACAACTGTCAACAACTGTCAACGTGGTGGTGGTCAACAATTCACCTTGGAATTCTTAATGTGCCAAATTCCACACCCTGACTTCTCTTGACACCTGGCATCGGCTTCAATCCCACCCTGACCGACGAACCTGCTCCACAGCAGCGGAAATGACCTGACACAATTGTGTGACTGACTGAGCTTCATCAGCTCAAGCGATTTGCAACGCAGTTCTAAGTACTATTTGCTCACAGTTTCCAGTTCCGAAGCGTGGCAACAAGCAGTAAGAATGAGAACATTTGACAATTTGGGGGTGGTTTTGGAGGCAAACATCAACGTATCGTAACGTACCCAAGAATAGGAAAAACGATGAAACAGGATTGGCACTTCAAAATAAAAAGCCGTCAGCATTCGACCGCTTCTGGCAACTCACCGGGACACGAGCTCAACGTGGTGCTGCGACGTGCGAGAACATGGCGCAGAAGACTTGGCTTAGACATCCACGCCCAACATTTCACCCATTTTGGAACCACTGTCACAGCCAAAACCTTTCTGGGGCAGACGTAGGTCATTGAGTTTTATCAATCCATTTAGGTCAATTCCCCAGAGCAATCCCTCACAAAATGATATGGTTTGGCAACAACAAACCCGCCCAAGGGAGGCCTCTTTCTCAAAGTCTGGAACCAGGATCTTCTCGCCCTTGTCATCCTCATAATGCTCCAAATAGTGCTTGTGGCCCTTCTCGAGGTTATCATTATTCCAGAACAGGTCGTTCTTTGGCTGCGCCTTCCTGACTGCTTTTCCATGAGCGCCATCGGCCACAAAAGCGAACTCATCGGTGCAGCTCTTATAGAAATGGATGGACAGTGTGAAGTTGAAGTCTGGCGGCTCGATGCTTGCATCGTTGGCGCACTCCACAGCATGCACAAACCAGCTTTGTCGATTCAGCCATGTGGTCTCGCCAGCTTTTAGCATCAGCACCTCTTGCGGCTGAGCGTCCAAGGAATCCAGCTGACAGTCGCCTTTCCGAAACGTCATAGGCTTTTCGGATAAGACACTGTCGTAGAGCTTGCATGCCAGCTTCCCATGCACCACCCGAACACTGCCAGCACAGCCGCCATGCTGATGGATTGGGGAGCTGTAGCCCCTCAGTATGAGTGTGCATGTCATCTTTGCTCCAAAACAGGATCATTAGATAAGTTGTTGCTTTCCCATACATGTGCACCCCATCGCCACCAACCAGCATAAAAGCTGCATCAACGGCACATGCCCCAAAACTTGGTTCATGCATGTTTCAAGTGTAAGCCGTAAGCCCTAACTTCAGAAAAAATAGTTTACTTCGAGTGATCCCCACCATGACAAATTAGTTTGGCATAGCTTCTGACATCTCATCTGGAAGTATATGTGGAATATTTTTTCGAACATTCTATTCTGGCATTCTATCTGGCATCTATTCGCACTGCGGGACCAGAGCCCATTGAGATCTGGCGCTTGCGGTTGAGGTCCGGCGGTGGAGGATGAGGCGAGGAGTCGAGGAGGAGGAAGTAACTCTGATAAAATTAAGTTATGACTTTCGAGGAGGAGGAAGTAACTCTTCTTCTTGTAACATCTTCTCTGATAATCTTGCATGACTTTCTGATGACCTGAGAAGATGTTACAAGAAGATCGCGCTGCCGCCAGGACTCCGTGGCCAAAGCTCTAGGACTGGCTGAGACGGGAATTTGCCAAAAGCCTTAAAGCCCAAACCGATCCTGACAGGAAGCAGAGTTTCAATGTTGCTCTGAAGAAAAAAAAACTGTGTTTAAGAGTATGCTTTTAATTTATGTCAGAGCAGTCCATGGAAGAATATTATTAAAGACATGATAATTATCAGGCTGTTCGGTCTGCATTGGAAGTCAAGAGGTAGGATCGGGAGCCGCTCCTGATGTATGTCTTCTTGGGGTCGCCATACATATCCTCGGCCTTCACACTCTTCTTATCCAAGATCTTTTTCAGATTTCCTGTCGCTAAAGAGCGCTTTATGCTCTCCAACACCTCTGGACGCTGTAATTCTTTTTCCACGAAAGAATTCACATGTTCACTGTGCGTCAATTCGCACACTTTGGCTGCATCGTCTGGCTGGGCTGGATCAAGCTTGGTAGTCTGGTCATAGATCAGTGGCTGGAGTTTGTCGTGCACCACCATTTTCTGAATATCTTGGTGCAAACTCTCGATAGTGTCTCTGGCTCTGATGGTAGCCAGTTCCGCTTCACACTCATGACACTTCAAAACAATATGCAAGCATCCTGTTCTGGCCGTCAGTCCATGTGTTCTTAGTTTATCCTCTGTCTCGCGCCTCTTGTTTGCAGAGTGGCCCTCTTCCACCTTGCTATCTGGATTGTTGTACTGGAAAACATCCCTTGGAGTCATCTTCTTCCAATGTTTTGTCACATTCTTGTGAATGTTCATGATACTGAGGATGCAAGATACTCGAGCGTTGTCAGTAGCAGGACCAAATTTCTTCATTGTCTCACAGGAATCTTTGTTCCAACATGGTATCTGCATCTGCTCCTCCAAGGTCTGAAACGATCGGTCCAGCAGCCCTTTCTGGGCATCGCTGCCGACATCTTGGTTCATCACTAGTTGTTGGCTACCAACCAGGTCTCGCCATGGCTGGCTTGAACAAACTTGTCAACTCTGGTCAGGTGTTGGTCTGTTCATGCATGCTGTTTGATGTTGATTTTGGGCGACTTGCTCTGCACAGCTGATTCATCATTTTGTTGAGAGGGAGGTTTAAGAAGAAATGAAGGAAAGTAAAAAAAAATAGTGAAACGGTGGTGAAAGATGAGAAATCTGAAAAAGAGATTCGTGACAGAGACTTGCTCGTTTAAACTTTCTCACGTTTTAAGTTCTTTCATGTTCTTTTGCTTTCTTCTTGCTAGGGTCACACGTGAGAAATGTGAAAGAAGTAAACGTGAAAAATATTTAACCGAAGGAAGTTTAGAAGTCTATACTTCCGTGTTACGAAAATCGATCTGCAGAGCAACAAATGTCACAAAGCAATGGATGTCACAAGCAAGGGATGTCACAAGCAATGAATGTCAAGAGAAAGGGACGTCAAAAGCAATGAATGTCAAGAGAAAGGGATGTCACAAGCAATGAATGTCAGGAGAAAGGGATATCAAAAGGAATGGATGTCAAAAGCAATGGATGTCAAAGGGAAAGAGATGTCAAAAGCAAAGGATGTCAAAAGGAAGGGATGTCAAAAGCAATGAATGCCAAGAGAAGGGGAGGTCACAAACAAGGGATGTCAAAAGCAAGGGATGTCAAAAGAAATGGATGTCAAAAGCAATGGATGTCAAAGGGAAAGAGATGTCAAAGGGAAAGAGATGTNTGTCAAAAGCAATGGATGTCAAAGGGAAAGAGATGTCAAAGGGAAAGAGATGTCAAAAGCAAAGGATGTCAAAAGCAATGAATGTCAAGAGAAGGGGAGATCACAAACAAGGGATGTCAAAAGCAAGGGATGTCAAAAGCCAGGGATGTCAAAAGGAATGGATGTCAAGGGGAAAGAGATGTCAAAGGGAAAGGGATGTCAAAAGCAAAGGATGTCAAAAGCAATGAATGTCAAGAGAAGGGGAGATCACAAACAAGGGATGTCAAAAGCAAGGGATGTCAAAAGAAATGGATGTCAAAAGCAATGGATGTCAAAGGGAAAGAGATGTCAAAGGGAAAGAGATGTCAAAAGCAAAGGATGTCAAAAGCAATGAATGTCAAGAGAAGGGGAGGTCACAAACAAGGGATGTCAAAAGCAAGGGATGTCAAAAGCCAGGGATGTCAAAAGGAATGGATGTCAAAGGGAAAGAGATGTCAAAGGTGTCAAAAGCAAAGGATGTCAAAAGCAATGAATGTCAAGAGAAGGGGAGGTCACAAACAAGGGATGTCAAAAGCAAGGGATGTCAAAAGCAAGGGATGTCAAAAGAAATGGATGTCAAAAGCAATGGATGTCAAAGGGAAAGAGATGTCAAAGGGAAAGAGATGTCAAAAGCNAAAGCAAGGGATGTCAAAAGAAATGGATGTCAAAAGCAATGGATGTCAAAGGGAAAGAGATGTCAAAGGGAAAGAGATGTCAAAAGCAAAGGATGTCAAGAGAAGGGGAGGTCACAAACAAGGGATGTCAAAAGCAAGGGATGTCAAAAGAAATGGATGTCAAAAGGAATGGATGTCAAAGGGAAGGGATGTCAAAAGCCAGGGATGTCAAAAGGAATGGATGTCAAAGGGAAAGAGATGTCAAAGGGAAAGAGATGTCAAAAGCAAGGGATGTCAAAAGAAATGGATGTCAAAAGGAATGGATGTCAAAGGGAAGGGATGTCAAAAGCCAGGGAC